>JAQGAK010002026.1:0-23929 GCA_034696945.1 Lipothrix lubbocki
AAGGTGGATAGTGGACAGTATGGTTAACATAGGAAGGTGGATAGTGGACAGTATGGTTAACATAGGAAGGTGGATAGTGGACAGTATGGTTAACATAGGAAGGTGGATAGAGGACAGTATGGTTAACATAGGAAGGTAGACAGTGAGCAATATGTTAAAAGATATGGTGGACAGTGGGCAGTATGTTAAAAGATATGGTAGACAGTATGTTAAAAGATACGATGGACAGTGGACAGTAAAATTCTGGCCGGTTATCGACAGAACAGCCCTCCCAGGTTAATTAAATAAAAGAGCTATGGCTAAAATAACAATAAAGAGAAATTCATTGTCATATGGACGGCGTCTACATTTCGGCCCAGAAATTAGCCTATATGAAAGAAGCGGCACTGGAATGTGAATATTGCCCGGAGAAAGTGCGTAATATTTGTAGATCCGTGTACTTTCTGTTACCTTAAACTGTGACACGACTGTCACTGAACAATTGTCAGCAGAAAAAGACAATTGAAACAATAATTTGAGTTGTTGGGGTAAATATTTTATAATTATCATTCAAGGGTAAGGACTTTAGTATACTTACAAATTTTGATTAAAAATTGTATTTAGTGTCTGCTTATGCAAAGATTTTACGTATGTATTTCCTGGATATTATTCCATCGTTGGAGAATTAAATTGTATAGTAATTCTTATTAAATTACTTTAGTAACGGTGAAAGTTGCGTTTTTCTTGATTATTTTGTATGTATTGTGTATGCAATGGCTCTATTTTTCTCACATTTTAGATGACATTGAGCGTTTGTACCCGCTTGTGCACCAGAGTGGGTTCAACTTTTCTGAAAAATAGAGCTGATTGCATAACTTCCGGTGCTTTTGTTTCCCGTCAATTCTCTCGATTAAGAACTGAAGTCGTTTTTGCGGGACAGACGGCCAATTTAATTTGTGGGCTGTCAAGAAAGTCCGTGACTTCGGTATTGTCTTTGCAGGTATGAAATCGCTATAAAAGGTTGTCAGCTGTTCTTAAAGGGATTATTTAATGATAAGGTCTTGAATCTAGTGTCGGGATCGGGATATTTCTGAAATTCTTGGTGATTCAAAGCTATACGATTATCTGTATAGACAAATTTTTTAATGAGTGGATTTCATTAACTGCAGGTTAAAAATTTCGCCAGTTCGGCGAATCCTCAGCTGAAAGATTTGGCGGAAATGGAGTCTAATAAAGTTGTGCCGGATGTTGTGGACACAGTTCCGAAGCAGAGAGTTGAAGTGAAGTACGGGAATAATTCCGTGAATCAAGGAAATATCTTAACACCAACTCAGGTTCGGAATATTCCCACTGTTTCCTATGAGGCCGACCCGAAAAAGTACTACACTTTGGTAATGACTGGTAAGTTTGATATTTAAAATGTAATAAATAATCGAGACAGTTTATTAATGGTTAAAATATAAATCTCATTATATTTCTCATCTTCAGATCCCGATGCACCTAGTCGAGCCGACCCGAAATTCCGTGAATGGCACCATTGGTTAGTGGGAAACATTCCCGGCAATGATGTTGCTAAGGGGGAAACTCTTTCCGAATATGTTGGCTCCGGACCCCCGCAAGGAACAGGTCTCCACAGATACGTCTTCCTCGTGTACGAACAGCCTGGGAAATTGAAATTTGACGAGCAGAGATTGACAAATCGCTCAGGAGATCACCGGGGGAAATTTCATATTCGCAAGTTTGCCGCAAAGCATAAGTTGGGTGAGCCGATTGCGGGGAACTTTTACCAGGCCGAATGGGACGAGTATGTTCCCAAACTATACGAGCAACTGAGCGGAAAGTAATCATGACTATGACCATATATGAGGTCGCTGTACATTGAAATTGAAATGAGATTTCTTTGAAACAAAAATGTAACACAGTTAATGGGTATCTACACAGACTTTATTTTAATGTTCGATAGTTTGTTCTGGTATAGCTGTAAAAATACGATAGATATATAAGTTTTCGTAAGTGCAACGTATAGTGAAAATTCGATTATTAAATTTTAATATGAACTAAAACTTAAGAAACTTGATTATTCTGCTCATTTATATGACTATGACTATCATAAGAATACTTGCAGACAAATCGTATTCATTAAAATGTTTAAACCCATCTAAAATCGGTAGCTTAGTTTCTGTAAAATGCTTCCAGGAATTCAAAACACCAGACACCAGTTTACCTAAGTGGCTTGAGTTCTTGTAACTTTACTTCACACTACATGCAGAAAATACACAATATAAAGCAGCCAATAAGGATTACATTACTGCTTAATAAATATACGAATTATGTCGAAGTACTCCAATTTATTCAATGAAATACTCTTGGCCTAAATAGCAAATTAATAATTAATTTAATGTATTCATTTTAATTTAATTAATTTGTTAGAATAGCTGTAAATTATTATACAGTTATTCTCGAGTTTAATATTATTTTTAGTTCTGCAAAAATTATTTCTTATTTAATGGAATTTCCACAACCCATTAAAATTCAGAGCGTTATTGAGATAATTTTATTATCTCTTACAGTTACTATAACATACCAACGTTCAAGGCGCGTTATGAAAATTAAGCAAACAATGTAGCAAAAGGTACGAGTACCAACCAAGTACCAATGCAAGTGCAAGTTCTGAGTTCCAATTTTGCATTCTATCATTAATCCTAAACAGAGTTGTTAAACCAGAATCAGAGAAATTTCTACCAATAATATCTCATAAATGTACTAATTTTACTGTATATACATATTAAGTATAATGTTACAGTCTCATGTGAGGTCGTCCTCCCCTTGTAGTAAAAATCAACGTGCGACATAATAATACATATGTCGCACAAATACGGCTCTGATTTACAAATTGCATATACATATGTATTTACTGTAAATATAGCATTTAAATACCTTTTACAATTGCTCTAGTTATTGTATTTAAAAATACACTTATTGTCAGATGAAACGTATGAAACATAACTACTTACATAACCTTGCAACTTGCAAGAGATACTATTTAGAATATAAGTATCTACTTGTGTGCATAAAATGATACCATTTCCTCCCATAAGCAAAAAGTTACTCATTCTATCTGTATGTACTTCATGAGTATAAACATCACAGCAAAACATTCTCCTCCACATTCAGACAATGTTTGCGAATCCTTTCCCCACGTTTTTGTACACTGCATATTATATTAATGCAGGCATATGCTTTCAACTATCTTTTTAATACACATACCTAATATAATATATGTATTCATTCATAATAATGTAGGCTTGATCACATTTAAATGTATTATATTTTAGCAGGAGCCGCATCTCGCATCTGTCGTAGAAAACCAATAAGGGGAATAATAGTTAACAGAGTTAAATGGTAAGTATTACCATTTAACTAACCCTATTTCATATAAATGTTCATAAAATTAAATTATTTAAAAATATTACACTAACTTCAAACATACTTTGACAAAAGCAACTTTACAAAGAATGTTCAACAGACCCGTCTGCATGTCATTTAAGTACACAACACTGAAAATTTAATACTCGCCCACATATTAAGTATACAAAGCTAAATTAATTTTCAAATAAAGCATGATGATTCACATTTACAGTGGTCATATTATATACTGCTATAATCCTATAATATACATACATAATATATGTGCGATATCATAAAAATTATCTATGTATACATTTTATTTAACTATATACAAAACTATTATCCCATATGTCCTGTGTAAGTTTTACTATTTCTACTTCATCCATCTCCATGAAATGCAAACGTTTTAAAATGATTTTTAACTATGCATAGCAGTGAGAATTGTGAGAAAGTCATATATAAATGTAATGTCAAGTTAAATTTAACATTTCATGTACATGTAGATAAATATTGCGAGGGAGGTTGGAGGTTCAGTCATAAAATGTTGTGTATATGCCGTAATAAAAAAAACATTATGTATACAATATAAGCAATATTTATGTGAATTGTGAATATTATTGTGATTGTGTTGTTGTGTGTGTGTGTGTGGGTTTGTGAGCCATAGAATTGCTATTTGACACATGAGCCCAAGCCCAAGAGATATACTAGAGAGATAGTCCACGTTAAAAATGTTTACATTCAACAGCATCAGCAACATTCGCTCACAACATTAGCTCAATGAGCATCTGTTCGGGGTGGTCGAAATCCCTAGGAATATGAAATCACAGTAGGAAATCCAAAAAGTGTGCCTAACCAAATATACCTTTTTGTATACCAAAAGTACCAAAAAGTAAATACTAAAATAAAGCAGAGGATCACCGAATATTAAAGCAAAACGCACATATCAAAATCATAGAATATATAACATTTACGTATATATTTATTATTATTGCCCAGTGATTTCCAGCAGGTTTCCACCCATAATTTCCCACACTCGTCACACACAACAAAAACAGCCATCAGCGCACTACAACAAATCCTCCATAATATTTAATTTAAATAGTAATTAGTCATATTCAGACTATTATCCGAAAATACCTTATAGGTACTTACTTAATTACCGCGGACTTGTATTCATTCTGATTATTTCGCCTATACCAACCGTTGACTGTGTCATTAGGTTATCTCTTGCGTTTGAATCAGGAATTAACTACGTCGCTTTTGCCATTTCCAATAATTATTCCAACTAAATAAAAAGTGTGTGTACATAATAGTTTTGTACTTATAATAAGTATCTGTAAGTATATGTACGTTTTTGATAATATGTTGACGTGAAAGTGGAATGAGTATCTTAATTTATTCTTAATTGTCACAATTCACAATCCCTCCTCCGTGGATCCCATATACGTCATATTATGCATAATATGTAGTAAATGAAATGAAAGGCATTAATTTTTTGGAACGCCTCTGTTTAAATGTGACTAAACGCCAATAATAAGCGATTCTTTTGCGTCTTTTGGGTTCCCATATTTTTTTTTGAAGTATTTTAGGTTAAAAACAATTACTATTACTAAAGTTGGGCTTAAATAGAATTTCGTATAGTATAAGTTGGGCTTAAATACAATAATTAGTAATATATGAATTTGATCACAAATCATTTAACTTCTGATTACAATTCGCCACCTCCTTGCTTATTACTGGGCTGGCAGGGCTTGTTGTTACTGAATATTTAACTATAAATGATTTGTCATCCTGCCACAATTTGACGTTTCGTTGAATCACTTGGGACGGCTGCGGTTCATTTAGTTGTGCAGCTCACGCAATATTCCTGGGGATTGTCTATATAGACGATGTGGTAAGATTGATTAAACTAATATATGATAATAAATGACAAACATTATTTTGATGCTAAAAAGGCTTTTTTACTTTAGGAGTATTGTAATGACATTGACTAAATACAGTTGAATTAATACTACTTAATCGTAATGACTATAGACGCACTAGTTCATGTGTTTGTCAGACACTTCTTAAAGAATTTTTGGGTAATGGTCGCGTAAATATTATCTTTTTATTATTTAGTGAGTGTGTAATAGTTTGAGGTTTGGGCTCTGTAATTTCATGTATTTTGGTATTTGTCAGTATATAATAATTTATAATTTTTTGTTATGTTGGCTTGTGCAGTGAAATCAAGATTGACAACTGATAAATTCCAACAGCTACTATTAAAATGGACACGGATTCAACTATCGCTAGCGGTGGAATCGAGCAGAGCAGCGAGACCATCGTGGTGACTAGTCCAGTAGAACGAGGTATTCAACGTACTGAGGATCAAGTAATTGAGAGTACTGGAGAGCAAGTAATACAAAATACTAAAGGACAAGTAATTCAAAGTACTGAAGCACAAGTAATTCAAAGTACTGAAGAGCAAGTAATTCAGACGACTGAAAAACAAGTCATTCAGAATACTGAAGGACAAGTAATTCAAAGTACTGAAGCTACTACGACGATTAGGACAACTGGAGAAACGATGGAAACGGAGGATCCTTTACAGGCTTCTGGAAACTTAAACAAACCATCTTCGCCTACACAGGATGGAGGCTGTGTTATTTTTCATTGTATTGCTTATTTGGGAGCTTCAGGAATTAGGGTAAGAATAAATTGTATTTTTTCGAAATAGTTGATCATAACATGATTCAGTGATTTCAGTATTGCGAGACGGCGGAATTACTTATTAATGTTGTCGTATTTTTAGGAATGCCGAAGTGAGTCGGAAATTCAACGGGTGATGTCATTTATGAACTCACAGTCTACAGGAAATACAATTCTTGTGTCAGTGTCTGTGCCACTAAGTCCTAATGGGGATGTTATGTAAGTTTTGTAGATTATGTTCTAATTGTTGTTACATTGCGTCGAGTTGCAAAGGATGCTAATGTATGCCCGTTTTTATATAGCGTTTACGAGGAAGATAACCAAGAAGAGATATCACGATTCAAAATAAACCAAATTATATTTTGTGCGAGAGGGCTTTCTGGGACAGTTGATGCTGCTTGTTTTGCATTTACTTGTTCTCATGGACAAAGTCCTGAAAATTCACTATTTCAGTGCCATGCTTTCAAATGTGATCTTCAAGAAGCTGTAAGTACTGCTGCGAAATACTATTTTTAAATATTCTACTTAATGTAGTTGGAACTTACGTTTGATGCAAGAGACGCGTTGGTATTTCTGTAGAAAATGTCGGTTGTTATGTTATAATTATTTATTCATATACAAAATTATTAAGGTAAATTATTTATGAATTTACAGGTTGATCGAGTTTTCCAAAGTTTTGCCAGAGCTTTTGATTCGCCACTGGAAGGTTCTCCCTGTGCACATAGACAAGCTGGCGGATCATCATCCACTCCAACGCAAGAGAGCTTTACCTTCGAAGTGTCATTGGAAATAAAAGAAGACGACGGAAAAGTATGTTCTACAGACATTGATTGTAAATTCTTTGTAAAGGAAACTTCATTTATACTCGTTTTTTAAATTAAGGGCAATTACAGTATCGTACCCCGTGATAAAGGATTCTTCAAATTGAGGAGTTGTACACCTAAGTACATTGTTCTTACCGTTCAGCAACTTCCCCACCCTATGAAGGAATTCACAATTGATAAATGTTTTGGGGTACTTCTGAGTCCTGGGCGCCATGTTCGACATTCCGATATGCAACTAGTCGAAATGCTCTCTTATTCTATTGGATCGAACTCTCAGGATAGAAAATACTACGTTATAACAGGCCAATGGGATTCCAATGATCCAGCTTTTGAAGCATTAAATCAGGAAACTCCTAAAGAATCTGGGGTTTTCTTTACTGTTGCTGCTGATTTAGTCGTTAAGGTTAGACTCTACTAATAATTACTGAGCTCAAAAAGATTATTTCATGTTATTTAATAACAAGGCTACAATTCTCCGTAGCTAATTTAAAGCCGTGTTCATTACAGGATATCCAAGAACCTATTCGTTTTGCCCTGGAGACGAAAAGCAAAATTTACCCGCCTAGCGAAAGATTTTGGATGATCGGACGGAAGAATCATTTCACTCAACAATTCGAACTGCGGTTGGAGAGGGTACAGTTACTTTAGTTTTTGATCGTTCTGCTGTGAAGGCAAACCTATAATTTAACCACTATACCAGAGAAAAAACTTTAATTTACCGAAATCGTGTTTATGTTGTTCCTTGCCTTAGGTAAAAGATGTTGCTCCATCTGGTCCAAAATTCACTGTGAAAGATATCATTCCTCTTGGGGAAGTTGATAAAAATAAAACTAATTTTAACCTAAATTTCACTTCATTCATTCGTTCATCTTCTATTGGTTCGATGGAGTTAGATACGCCTAGCAAAGACGATGAAGATTCAAGTAATTGCTCAACTTTCAAATATAAGATTTTGTGAAATGATCGTTCGTAGGGCTAGCATTTCAATGAGATTTAACTTCTGTATTTATAGATGATGACGAACCTCTACAAAGCGGAATGGGAGAAGTATCAAAGGAATGTTCTGATGAACAACTAAAATCATGGAGTGAAATATTAGCTGACTGGAATCTTGATTCAACAATTAAGCCAAAAAGTTTATCTCCAAAAGTTAAAGACGGAATACCTGGTTAGTGTCATGCAAACATGTTTAATTGTAAATCGAATTTACTAGTTTTGAACGTCAACTGATGTTGACCACGTATTATTCGCACAGATACTTTACGGGGAGAAATTTGGCAAAGGCTTTCCGGGTGTCATAATGACGAAGATATGATGAACAAATACAAAACACTAATCAGTAAGGATTGTCCGAATGATGACGTGATACTGCGAGATATTAATCGAACTTTTCCAGCTAATGACTACTTCAAAGAATCTGGAGGTACTGGACAGGATCTGTTATACAAAATATCGAAGAGCTACTCACTTTACGATACGGATGTTGGGTACTGCCAAGGAATAAGTTTTATTGGAGCTGCTCTATTATTGAAGGTCTGTGTATAAATCATGTTCATTAATGTTGAAAAATTGTTTGCAATTTTTAGTTGAACAATCGTACATAGGTGTGATTAATTTGTAGATGCCCGAAGAGCAGGCTTTTTGTCTCCTAGTGAAAATTATGTATTCCTACGGCTTCCGTGACCTGTATAAGGATGGTTTTGACTGTCTGCATTTAAAGCTTTATCAGTTGGATAAACTACTAGAGGTGATGAAATATTTACTATAAAACAATGCTGATTTTTAAAGATTTAGAACATATTTGAAAAATTTCAGTATATTTTTTATTATGTAGGATCAAGTCCCGGAACTTTGGGCTCATTTTCAAGAGCTTGGGATCGAATCTCATATGTTTGCATCACAGTGGTTTTTGACGCTGTTTACAGCAAAATTTCCACTATTATTTGTATTCCGCGTGATCGATATTTTCTTACTAGAAGGGACCAAAACCTTATTTCAGGTTGCTATCGCGCTGCTGGCGGTAAGTCCTAAAATAGTATCGCAGTTTTAATATTGGTCGAAACTATAACACAACTCATTCATAGATAAATCTTTTTTAGGCTGCTAGAAAAGATCTGTTAGTACTGGATTTCGAAGGGATACTAAAATATTTCCGTGTGTCCCTTCCCAAGAAGTTTCGGAACGGCGACAACACTAACCAATTAATTAAAAGTGCTACAGGAATCAAAGTAAAAAAACTGAAGAGGTACGAAACGGAGTACAACTTTATAAAAGAACAAGAAAAGAATTACGTCGATCCCATCACACGCCTTACTCAGGAAAACAAGTACTTCATGGAAGATAAACTTCGAATGGACCAAACGGTTACTAATTTGGTGTTGTCAAAGTCAACACTTGAAGAAACGTTGGAAACTTTCAAAGAAGAACTAAAACGAACAACTGCATCGCTGAAAGAAGCTGAAGATTTTAATCAACGGTTAAAAGAAGAGAATGACTCGGTATGTAGTGTTATCTATGGAGACGATTTGTCGAACCTAATTATTCATGTTCCTGTTTATATGGAGCATTGCTGTATTTTAAAATATTAATATAAGTATAAAATTTTGAATGTTTTCTCTGACTATTTTCATTCAGGTGAAAGAACTTTTTCAAAGAGAAGTTAAGCAATACGATGATGAAGGAGAAAAGAAAAAATCAATCATTTCAGAGTATAAACGGGTGAGTTTGTAATTGCGACTGACGTCATACATTACTTCAATCATGAAAGTTCAACGCGTAAAAAAGTATAATTTTCAAAGTTTTAATTGTCTTGCTATTTTAAGATATGCTCCAAACTGAGTTCTCAACTGGAAGAAGAGCAAAAGCTTTCGCGGGAAAGAATGAACTTCTTTCAAACGAATTTGTGCGAGCAGTGTTCGGCTTTCGTTTCTACGGCGATGAATTTAGTATCCCGGTCAAGTAATGGTGACTTAAGAAAAACTTCACCCTCTCCCTTGGGTGATCGTGCTAGTCCTATTGGTATTGCTGATTTTCCCGAAAGCTATATGCAGCCGCTGGAAAATGAATTGGCAAAAACTAAAATCGCTTTAGCAGAAGCTGAATGCAAAAACGATGATTTAAATCATCAGCTATCCGTTGCCCTAACGGAGCTTGAAGCCTACCGTAATAACAACTCCAGCGGAACAGCTTGGTTATGGAAAAACCTATCATTTAATAAAGATCATAAAAGACATACCAACAGCATTTCGCACGAGGAACACTCTCCTTCCACGTCTGCCTTATCTAATAGTGGATCATCTTCTATAACTATGACATCCAGCAATAGTATGCAATCCCTTACCAAAAAATAGTAATAACGTATTTGTGATTCTAATAATTCGGCTGAAGCCTGCGATCATATCAGAATTCCATAACTGCGGTAATTGATTTTAATTTATTGGAATTAATTAACTTAGAATTTATTTATGGATTCAAATTATTTAAGTTTATTAGTTTTATGTATATTTCTACAGGCATACGCAGATGATATTTCGTACGCAATTATTTATACTATGTATTACTTTACGTAGCAGCTCAAAATGCTCATCGGATTTCTTATTTATATTGTTTACTGTACTTATGACATAGGATTCTTGTGATTAAGTTTATTATAAGTAGTTATTCCTAGCCTACACTGGTAGCACCGGTGTGTGCTATTGTATACTTAAAAGTATAGTACGTAATAGTACTATCAAAGTGTAAGTGACCATACAAAAAATTCGTTGCGAAAAGTATAATCGCAAGACAAAATAATAATACTTAACTTTTCGTAACAAATGTCATAAACATGTAGTGCCAGAATATTAATTTAAATGTTTGAAACCTTGAAGGTATAATGTCCAGAGAACTTCGGATCTTACACGTGTAGTCGAAGATTAATTAATGCTTATTACTTTAGTGCTGAAAAAAACCTTTTACATCACTGGAAGAAGTGAAATAAGTACCTTAAGGCTTAAAATGTATTATCAGTCATTATTGATGTCATCTTAAAATTGCCATGGTGTATTGGATTTACATATAAAGCCAATGAATGATGATTTTAAAATTATATTAGATACGTTTCTTCCCAGCAATCATATAGACTTGAATAATAATTGCAATACATGTGAACATTCCCGAGTGTAAGCAAACAGTTGTAAGTATATTAATATAAATTAATTATTCACAGCATGTAAATTCTATATGCTAAGCAATAGTAATGTACCAAACATAAACAACTTGACTGTGACTCTAAGAATAATACATAAATTAACATGATACCGAACTTGTTCAGATGGAAATTGTCGTCCATCCAACTATACGTGTACTGGAAATGTTAATCACATTCTATTTATGAACAAAAAGGAGCTATACTATTCTTGTTATTATCGCATGTACGTATGTGTAAATGTGATGATCGTCTACCTTAAAGTAGTCACCCTAGCCGAACAAAGTAATACTGAAAATGAAGTTACAAAACCGGAATTTATAGTCTAGGTAGTCACGGTTAAACTATACGGAATAAAATATATTGTTAATTTAGTTTGCTTTGTATGTACATGCATGTATGCAAAATAGATTACATGAAACAAAAATAGTCATTGGGATATTCTTCAATCCGAGAAGCCAAAATATGAACTGACAAAAACTTTCTCATGGGTTACCATCAATCATTTTATTATTATAAATCAGGGTTCGGATTTTCTCTAATGATATATGACAGGTGAAATGAACAAGGCGCCATGGAACGAAAAGGAAAGTAAAACAAATTATTTGCGAATGGCCTGGCTTCATAATGGATTTATTCTTAGTTCTAACTTCGATTTAATTTTCTGTCATATCTAATAAATTTAGACACAGGAACCAATAATGATAATTTTGTTTCCAAATGAGAGTTTCAGTAGAAAAATAGCAGTGGGTTACAATGGACAATGCATAAAATCGATCTGTCGGGAACTGGGTTTTGATGTTAAAAATACGTCGGCCGTCAAAATGTTCAGTTATTTATTAATGTACAGTTGACGCTTGAAACTTGGTAAACAACGAAATAGATCTTCGATCATTAAATTACAGTACATATTGTTGGTGTTTATGTTTGTAAGTGATTTTATGAAAGTGTACTCTTGAACTTTTGTACACATTTGACCCAACAACGATGACATCCCCGGACTTTTAATTTGCCGTGGAATGTTATCCAACAGACGAGAAGAATGAAAGTGAAAGAATGAAGTCAATGAAACTTCAAATATAGGTTCTCATTTGCAAACAATGTTTAAAATCCCCTACACAAACGTATTATTTAATAAGTACATCATAAAATGCAAATTGCTTTAAGGGTGCTTAAAGTTGAAACTCAGGCCATCTGCCAAGAAAGAAGAGTCGGTGCCTTTGTGTGGAAAACTGCATTTCATTACTCTCCAGTCATCATCTCCATGAACTCTGTTAAAAAGATATGAAACAATTAGATCGCTCCCTCCCACACATTAAATGTTTAGAAACAAGAAAAATTCGTGAAACATTATAGTATACTAGTGTTTTATACCGTCAAAATCTACAGTTCCGGAGCCATCAGTATCGATCTCAGCAATGATTCCATCCAAGTCATCGTTTGTGAGCTTGTCATCTAAAGCGCCTAAGATTTCTCTCAAAGTTCCAGTAGTGATGTAACCGTTACCTGCACCATCCGAAATAACAACAGTTCGTGTACACGAAAATCGACATAAAAAATTCGTAATATAGTAATTCCGAAACTTGTGAATGAGCATTTTAACATTGAACACATACATTTCCCATTCCAATGTATAAATCTGTGGCTACTCCCGAGATATCTATAGATCTGCCTAGCAGACATTTAGTGAAAGATGTAGAATGACGAGGTTTACTAAAATACTGCTTTGGCAGGTACATACTAAAAGTAAGCTGACATGGCATGAAGGTAACTATTTGTGCAGCACGGGTTGGGGAAGCTGATACAACAGAAAACATACGCTGCATGGTGAAATGTCAGTGTGATTCTGATGCAATTCAAGCATGTATTCTCTCACAGTTGACTAATTTCTTTTGGGACTGCCTCCTCCTGCATATCCTTTAAGTGCGTGAACAACTGAATAAGCTATAGAATTTCTATTCTGAAGCAATCTGCTTCGCATCTTATATATGCAAATGACTAATGCGGAAAGATGGGACCTACTAACGACATCCTCAGAGCCAACAAATGTGATTAATAGGCATTTTATACATTGTGCTGATACGAACTAATTCACCAAGAAAACAGCTAAAAAAGAGACCTTCAACTGTCTTCCACCATACAGAGTTACAAAAACAATAGACATGGAATATAGGTTAGTATAGTGAAAGCCGTATAAAAGCCATATAGAATAAAATATACATACCCTCTCGATCGTAGAGACGGAAGGCTTCTTTCAACTCTTCTTGCATTGCTTCAGCATCCTCTTCCTCGAGAAAGTGGCCAGCAATTTCAGAGAAAGCGTCAAAGTTCAGTTTTCCGGTGTCTGTATAAATAAAAAGGAATTAGCCAAGCGAATCATCAACACAAAAGACCTTTGCAATTGCATAGCTAATTTTTTATGCTTTTAATTTAAAACATTCATTTGATACACCTCATCACTTGATTGACGGTCCAGAGGGTCACACCAATCTGTGAAGCAGATGGTTCACAGGTTTGAGAATTTTCATTCAAAATGAGCAAGAATTTTTTTGGTGGTATGCATAGCAAATTATTATATAAAAGGAATAAGTACGTGTAAACATATCATCTAAAGGATCGGATAACCGGAGTACCCCGCATAATGCGACAGTATTATAGCTTAACAGAACAAAGATTTCACATGCGAATATTCTCCTGCTGCTTTTTTTATTCTGAACCACTCTAAGAGGTTAGAAAATGATAATGATTGGCAGGTAGCCAGGAATTCTCTTAGTTCTTTCTTACTCCTTACTTATGATGGATTGAATCCACAAAGGTAAGAACTAAATACTCGACTGACAGGCATTGGCGCCATAGCCAATAATACTTCTTTAGCGAGCTTTTACCTATACACTGATCACATGTAACTTATTGCCTTCCGAGAGAGAAAAGAACAAGTCACTTATTCTATGAATAACACAACGGGAAAAACGGCGGTATGTAACGTAGTAATTACGAAGCAACTTCTTAGCTTGACCACTTTTTGTAAAGCAAGCACGCTCCGTTGAAGTTGAAACGTTTTTTAAGAAGAAAACCTGGGAGAGAGCGGGTAAAATACTGTTATGTTATGCGTAATGCACCACCGCATTTTACTTTTGATTTTAAGGCTTGTTGTATTCTGCTATGCTTACCTTAATGAATATTTCAAGAAAATTAACACAAAAACACAAAGTGAGCATGTAGGAGAAACGGCCTAAAAAATACTTTCTCTATACATTCAACTTCGATGTCTCAAAATATAATCGTTAATTGAATTGACGAATCTCCCACTTACTAATCACAAACCCATAACCTAAAATTTAGCGTAATATATTAACTATGCTGTGTATTAATTAATGCAATGTTTAGATTTAAAAATAAAACATACCGTCAGGATCATTTTGTTCGAGAAGGGCTTGCAATTCCTCGTCATCAAAAGTATGTCCAAGGGTATTTAAAATGGTTGAAATTTTTGCTGACTCAACAAAGCCCGTTTTGCCCTGGTCAAACATTTGGAAGACCTTTCGCATCACTACAGATTCAAGAAATAGTTTAAATAATCTCATCCGCCAATATTAAATAATAGATAAAAAAATCAAATATTCATTCATTTATCAACCCCGGTAATAATAAAATAGAAAAAAAGTTTGGAAGCCAATGTATAGGGAAAAGTGCGGAGGTTGTTGTTTATTACAGAAAAGAAACGTTGATCTTACTTTGTTCTTTCTCGCTGTCGGCCTAAAAAGGGAAAACAAAGTATGCGATATTAGTACATATGTATGTTTTACATTTTCTGTATTACTTTCCAGCGATTTTAATATTTACGAGCATTAAAATTTTACTACAGTAATATTTACTGAGTACATGCTACAGAAAAAATTTGTTAAAATTGAGCTTCTAAACAAGTTTGTTATTATGAAATTCTTAAGCATTATAGGACAGGTGGTACATGCAAATGCTGGTTTGTATACAATCCGTATTTATTAAATATTTAGTGGATATTAATTTACAAAATAAAGCAAAAATGTACCATGGTTGTATTTTTTGAAAATTAGAAAACCCTTGGATCACCACAGAATGATTTATTACAAACCCAAAGCGATAAGGCTTTCTGGTTGTATTTTCACAAGAAATTCCTCCACTGAAATTTCACAAAACCACTTTCATAAGAGGCAATATAAGGACCCGACAGAGAGGAGCACCAATGTGGAACGTCGGTGGTAAAAGAGACGACAAAGTTCGGCGGAGAGTGAATCCACACGATGGGATCAACTTGAGTGGTGGGTAATCTTTCGTTTCTTGTATTCGGGCTTCTTAGTTGGATTTCCGAAGGGGGCAGACAATATCCATATAGACGAATATTTACTTACGACATTCCGTAGACCCTTTTCACCAGGTTCCATACAACTTTGACTTGATGAGTTTGTCCGATGTTGAGTACATGACTTACATGCACCGGCTATATTTATATGTAATTACTCACAACCAGACCAAGACAAATGCCGTAAGTACAAGAGTCACTACCTCAGAACAAAGTTAACTTTCAAAGCCGATGGTGTTGTAATGTTGGTGACTTGACTCCCAGGGCATAAATTACCCGGTAGCAACCTTCGGTAATGACGGCAAGGATAACTTCATTCTTATAGCCATTCATAATCAGGGAATACTGCTACTAGTACTGTACTGAAGTAAACAGATAAAAGCCGAGCTATCACAACAAGATCTACTCCTCTATATATTATGTATGCAGATACTACAGCAATTTTCGGGGATACGCCTGAACATAATACTACCAACTACCAGGGGCAATAAATCACAAGTAAAATGCAAGATACTGCACATACTTTCACGAATTGCTTTCATCATTGTAAAAATAAAAGATACTGAAGGAGCAATGCATCTTCGACTGAATCAACATTGACCCACTGGCTTCATGTGTGATACAATTATGGCAAACCAAGATAAATACAATAGTAAAATTATAATCTACGCTCAAGGTTCCCAAGAATTTTTGCACACAACTTGTATAAATACATCCATGTGTACAATTGATAGATGGAAGGGGGTATCTGGAGAGTTCTATTAAAACCAAATGCTACCGTTCAGTTGTTAGTCATGGAAAACATACACATTTTAAAACACTGCAGGATATGCTTTTCTGGAAAGTTCAAACTGAACCAAGACAACTGGTAACTTGAAGCTAAAAACTTCCAAAGCGTCATTATTTAGCATCTAATACATACAATGAATAAACTTGCCACACATTTTGTGGTGAGATCTGAAAAGTATCGATACATCATCACGTAGATATCTATAATTTATTTGTCTTAGAGTTGGAACAGAATTCAATTAACATTGACATATACTGTACATATCTCAATTGCAGGAAGGTAAGAAGAAATTTTCTTGATTCTTTGATTTATTCTAAATGGTTGTTTTCCCCACAGCCATTGATTCTCCTGTACATTTTCACCTTTCCTTAACACAAACGCATTTGACCTGCCTTGTTTTGAGCTGTTGGGGGTAAAAGTATGTGTAAGTACACTTTTAGCATGGAGTACTTTGTTCTATACTATACATGTCTTTTAGTTATCAAAACTTCTTATGATCGCTTTTGTGTACCCACTTTGTTTTAGTAGAAACTCATAACACTATTCATAATATTATGTAATGAATTATTCTCAAAATTATTCATTGTGTATGTATGCATACCGACAGCAGGAAAATGTAAAGCAATGTTGAGAATGAGACATATTATAAGTATAGGTATAGTGCCGGATACTTCATGGAGTGCAATAATAGTGCGACAAGTTCTCTTCTTACGGCTCAAAGATAGTCTGGTATTACAAGTATGTAATATTATGTTGAATATTTTTGCGTGGTAAAATCGACAGGCAATGGTGCAAGCAGGTTATGTGATGACAGTACCGTGTGGTCGGTCTCCATGTGCGCGTTTCAAGATGTGTGTTTTCCAGACCGCATACTAGTATTATTAGCATGAGTTTTCGTTCAGCATAGGATCGGTTTTTCTTTTGGCTCGGATGCTATCGCCATTCAGTTGTATGTCGTGGTCGTCTCTCATTCTCTTCGAGAAAAAGACGTAGCATAATAACCATTTCTGTAGAGGGTGACTTTAATGAGTGGTGAAAATAGTCCCAGCTATTATTAGGTCGTGAACGGGTGACGCTATGGGTTTCGCATTTTTGGCACCTCCGAATTCCCTTTTACAATCCACAGTACATATCCTTCCGTCCTGGTCCTATCAATGATGAGTCCCTGCTGATTGCAAAAATACCCATCCCTGACGACTCCAATGACAACTTACCTTTATGTAGCCAGGAAGACACTGACATAAAAACGCCAGTTCCCACATCAGGACGTGAAAACATTGCGTATTGTTATAGCTAATCTTCAGAGAACACGTATGTACATGTACATATCTAGATCTAGATCAGGCACATATTTTTCATGTACCAGCAGCGAGTTGGAAGTCTTCAGCCATTAGTCAAATGGATACAAGGGATATTTATCATGCTGTATACTTATTTCTACTAAATGCTGGAGTACATCAACCAAGTATACCTTAAACAACCTTAGTTAGATGGGATAGTATAGTACACGCTTATTAGCTTTCAAAGTTTCACAATGTTAGTAATGTTAGTATTGATGAAATTAATTTCAATTGTCTGTACAGCTATTATCTGGTAAGGCAACAGGAATTTTCAATTAGTGCAACATCGTTGGGATTTATTGCCTTCGTCTCCAAAATAAAAAAAAACGTCGCACTGGAATGCAAGGGAACTTGGAGTTGAAAGCTGGGCAAGTATAACGAGCTCTGATAATTCGCTTGAGACTGTCACGCTATCACCGGTTATGGGGCACTATGAAAAGTTGTAGTTCTGTACTTTTATAAATATAATGCAAAATATGATTTAAATGATGAAAAGCTATAAAGTACCTGTGCCTGTATCTACAACAGTTACTAGAATTTTATCACCTGAAGCTTGGTTTAGTTAACTAATAATAGCAGCTACAGAAAAATTACAAAAAGCGACGGGTGTAACGTCGTGTAACATGGCTCTTCTAAATTGTATGTACTACAAACACTCCAATAGTTCACTTCCAATTTATGTTACCGTGTTTATTTAGACACAATTAACCAAACACATCCTAATCAAACGACATCTTCGTTCTTCACCTG
Source organism: Lipothrix lubbocki (assembly GCA_034696945.1). Classification (NCBI taxonomy): domain Eukaryota; kingdom Metazoa; phylum Arthropoda; class Collembola; order Symphypleona; family Sminthuridae; genus Lipothrix; species Lipothrix lubbocki. The sequence continues at coordinate 18,305 of JAQGAK010002026.1, forward strand.
TAATATAATTATTTATGTCACTGAAACTATCTTGTAAATGATATGTTGAAAGTTTAATTTTAAATTAATTAAACAATTAAAATTACATGGACGACTGTACTTGACGAGTCTAAGCAACATAGTTCCATTCATTCATGTAAAAACCTGGCAAAAAAACTATAGCTTGTACATGTTCATGAATTTTTTACAATTACGCAGAGGAATGGTGTTTCTATTGAAGCTGCTGGAATTGGAAGTATAAGTAGATACTTCGTTTATATAATAAAATATAGGATACAATCATTGTTTTTTTAACCCTTGAGTTTTAAATAAACATCCGTCGGTACATTATGTATATACAACCTTCTGCCTATAACAGTTTACTTAAACATTTGTGGTTGTAAAGGTGTACTATAGCATTAATATTCCTCCTGAAAATGTTTAGCAAAGTCACAAACTATGTAACGTACGTGTCTCTGGACCGGAAGCTCAATGATACACATTCTGTTTTTTATATATGACTTCATTGCCAAACCTCTACCGCGATACATAAATCAGCAAACAAAGAATTAGTTTGGCCAATCTCAATTTGCTATTTCAGGTGTTGAAGCAAACTGCACTGGAAACAGGACAACTTGCATTATGTTAAGATATTGAAATGCATTCAAGTGTAACTTTGATTAAGTTACTTAATATGCAATGTATATTCGTAGAAATGTAAATACAAAAAATAAACATTGTATTTTAAGGGATATAACCAAAAGCAAATAGTTTTAGTGCTTTAAAATAATAATAATGTACGCTTAACATGTTTTGTATACATCCCTAGGTCACATTGAAACTTCGTATAGGTCAACAAATATTACTAATGATATGGCTGCAAGTGCATGGGAGGTTGCTGGGTACACCGAAAATATTTACATGTCTATGGAGGAACAATGAGCAGGCGGTTACCAGGGGAGGAATTAATCATTACTAGTACAGAGTTTTCATTGTGTACATAAGTATAGAAGAATGCCGACTGCATGAGTAATAAGTACACTTAATTCCGAAATAAAAAGTGCGACATGGATCATGAACCGCGATGAAAAATACACTCCCACGGAGGATTCATTCTGCCACATTCACAGAGTTAATGAAACGTGTCAAAGTGGTATGAGATGGGAGCACGGGGATCATATCTTCATACCTAAATGAAAAACGGAGAACGTATAATATGAAACAGATTGATTTTTGTGATATATTGAGGACCAAAATTGGGTCAGTGATAATTACGAGTATTCTGTCCATGTAATATACAATTTACGAATTTCATTTTTCATGGACTAACCTGGTGTGAAGATAATTAAAATTCATACTCAAATATCTTACTTGCTAAAGATGTAAGTACATGCTTTCTTCTACATGTTGCTAAACCAAGGTTTTATGATAACTTGCCAGCGTGTATAGATATATGACATGAAAAAGCATACATACAAAATATAGTACATAAGGTAGGTACTATACTATAGTATGAGACCTCAAAAGTAAAGATATATTATGAAGCCAATTCCCACAAACCATGTATACTGATGAAGTAGTAAATGTTTATCTGCAGATCAAATTTTAAACCGACAACGAAACAGGAACAGTTTTATGACTTAATGCCAAAGTTTTTACCGATGGAAAAACAAATACACCGAAGCGCTTCACGGCAAATAAACGTCAATAGTATCTTTCTAAACGAAATACATCTGCATCTTAAAACGAGTGACTTCATAAGTAGTTGATAATCCGGATTATTAATATTTCTAATTTCAACCTTCGATAAACATTACCTTTTACATTAAGCTACACCCAAATAAATGTGCTAAAAGATTACTTAAATCTCTTTTAAATGCTTTAATCATATTTATGGTATGAAAGATTACATTTATTTCCTAATTATTCTAGTTCTTATTTATAAATTTTTGATTTACAGCAATTTTATAAATTTTTCAATTTCGGCGACGGGGCAATTTATTCACATCACTAAAATAGGGAGTAAAGAGAAACATCGTGAGACAAAATAGACAAAAGAATGAAGTGAAGTGTTGCAGTATATAGGTGTAGGTACTTGGTACTTGTGTACATTAAGAATACATGCTTTGTACAGATATAGCACACATTCACAGTTCACAATGAGTTTGCTCGCACACTGATGAAGTGCGAAGTTTTTGCACGCATCCTGAAACTCACACACTTTTTCCATCAACGAGAGTCAAAGGGGAGATACACACTTACATACATGAAAAAATAAGAACATCATTATGACTCTTGAGATGAATAAGTTGACTCAGTCACAAAAATAGAACAATACATAAATAAGAAGAAAATGTCGAGACGTTGAATAGATCATAACACACTAACCGACCGGGACATGAAAAAAGTACGGAGCACAAATTATCATTATCTTCCTACAGATGTCAAATCACAGACACTATAGCAAATTTTAAATCAAATGGATACCAACAGCTTTCAGGGCGTCTTGGGACCAAGCAGGATATTTCTTATCAGGGTAGAGCCCTGCCATGAAGTTTTGTACGAATTCGGGAAATTTGCCTTCCTTAATGCTGGTCCGTATTGTATTCATTAACCGTAACTGCATCATAAGATAAGTAAAATGCACATTGTTAGTAACGATATAAATTCATGTTGTTAGTGTTCTTAATTATAAATTTACACAATTATGCAAACTTTACAACAAACCTGGAAAGCCACGTTGTGTACAGTCAATAAATGGCAAGCCACAGTCTCGTGCGTTACAATAGCGTTTAGGTAAGCACGTGTGTAAGTTTTACATGTGGAACAAGTACAATCAACATCAATGGGACTGTAATCCGTGGCATACTTTTTTTGTTTCAAGTTTATTTGGCCAGTGAATAGTAGAGCACACCCAAATCTCTGAAAATTAAATGATCAAATGTCAATGCTGATTTTAATATACATACAACAATAACCACAATATAACTGAAGTGTATGGTTGATGTGATGAAGAAAAAAACTATTCCTACCTACATAATTTCCATTAGTGATTTCAACAACAAAAATTTCTGTTTGCGAAGCAGTACTTAATGATTTACGAGAAATGGCTTATTTAACCCTTGAAACCCTTGATATGATAGGAAATTACGATGTAGTTGGAATATTAATGTATTGCAATATAATATTGTAAAATTTCGAAAAAATTTCCGTTTTTTTTACTATTCTGGAAGTTGTACTCATTTAGATACAAATTACTGCCAATGTATCTATATAGGTTAACCTCACCGTCATCTGTCGTGTGAAGAATGCGGTTTATAATTTTGCACCGAATAAACCTTTTCGACCGGTACATGGTACATTATTAGACATTAGATGATTACACACTAGAATGTAAGAAGATAATTATAACCATATTTTAGTTATAATTCAACCGACAACAAACCAACCATTAGAATTATTTACACTCGAAAAAGTTTAATCTTTGATTTTCTTACTGCTGTCCGTGTAGGGAAAACACAATCATACATATCACATCCCAAAGCGGAACATACAACCAAATCTTCAGCAAATCCGACACCCATAAGGTAGCGTGGTTTATTCTTAGGTAAAATGTCAGTTGAAACGTGCACCATCTTCCAGAAATCTTCTTTCGCTTCTCCACCACTGCAAAATATGAAAAGTATGGGCTTAAATATATTTTTAAAACAAACTGCTGAAACCATGATTATTTACACAAGTAAATTAGTAAGCACCTAAGTCCTCCTATTGCGAATCCAGGTGTATCGCGTTTAATTAGTTCTTCCGCACATCTTTTACGCAAATCCGCATCAAGCCCACCTTGAACGATTGGAAACAAATTCTGTTTATCCGGGTTTTTGTGAGCCTTGATACATCTATCTAGCCATCTAATTGTCCTAAACACAGGAAGGTCAAAGAGGCCATATAATTTTCGAATATTATTAATGCAAAAATAATCTATATACATATAAACCATGCAAAGTTTCAAGTATAATACCTCTCCATAGCCTCCACCACTCTCTCCCCCGTCGTAGTTGAAGACACAACATCATCAAGCTGCATAATAATGTCAGCCCCTATCTTATTCTGAATGCTAATGGATTCTTCTGGGGTTAACATGCATTCGGAATCATCATACGGACTTCGGAATTTAACACCTTCTTCAGTAATCTCCGCAAGCTTCAACAAAGAGACCATTTGAAATCCTCCAGAATCAGTCAGGAGTGATCTCTTCCAATTCATAAAATTGTGGAGCCCTCCAGCACGAGCCATTAGTTCATGACCCTAAAAAATCATGTAAGTTTTTAAATCATAAGTAATAAAAAAGTTTAACATTTAGTTTAACATGCAAGATTTTGTATTTATTAAAAAAAAATCATTACTCACTGGTCGATTACCCAAATGATATGTATTCCCCAACATAATCTGGCAATTCAGTTTTTCCAACTGTTCCGGTAGCAATCCCTTTAACGTTCCCTGTTGTATCAATAGCAAAGTAAGTACAATAAACCTCTTTAATTAGCTGCAAACCATTACGGAATAGAGTACACACCTAAGCGTGCACAGCTATGAAACTATGAAACAACTTTCAATTCCAAGTGTCTTAATTCTCACCTGTGTGCCCACCGGCATAAATACTGGTGTTTCCACTTCCCCATGTGGCAATGTCATTATGCTCGTTCGGGCTTTCGAAATTGGACATTCTGCCAGAATCCGAAATGTAAGAGCTGAAGTACTCATGATGACAACAGAAAACTCCCACGAGTTATTTTCACTAACAATGTACTTAGGATGTGCTGCAAATTACAAAAAACGATACAATTAACAACTTAAATGTTACAACAAATAAACGTAACAACAATAAAACCCCAACAAAATACTTTCATACATACTACAAAAATTTCTTTAAGTTTACGTAATTATAAGTATACTTACAATTCGGAATTTTATATAGAGATCAATTCTGGGAAATGTGAGCACAAACGCCGTCGTTTATATGTATACTCCCAGCTTTTAAAGCAAGGTTAATCAAATCTGGTCAAGGTTAACGAATCTGAAAAAATAAAATGTTACAAAATTTAAATGTAATATTACACAATACATATTTAATATTACTCCTCTACAATTTCAACCATACAGACTCATTACTTACAGTACATCAAAATTTAATCACGATTAACACTTCAATAATAAACTAGATTACAGATAATACCAAGATAAATAAGCATTTGTGATAGTTGAATGCAATTTACTTACATTTATGTGTTTGGAATATAACTTAAACAACTAATCAAACAATTTAATACTGTACATATACTTTGTAATAATGAATTATTAAATTATTATTACACCATAAAATTAAAAAAAACAAAGGATTCTCTAAAAATATTTTAAAAATACTTGGAGCACGTGTAAGTAAATGTTTACATTACCGGCGTAAAAGGACTGGCTGGAAGTCAAAATGTTCTTGCTTATGGAATATACATACGTAAAGAATATTTCAAATTTTGCCGCGTTCTTCCCGCGAACATTTTAAAAGGGAAAAGAGCCGAAATGTGGTCATAGAGCATATGAAAAAGCATGAAGGAATGAAAGAATTAATTTGTCCATGTGGAATTGGGAATG
>JAQGAK010002027.1:0-23924 GCA_034696945.1 Lipothrix lubbocki
TACACTCCACCAATTTGAGCTGGAATTCTATCCTGAATAGGGTTAAGTAAATTGGACACTTTATTACCAGGAGTAAAAGCAATAAGCCATTGATGCTGTTTTCTTAAAATCCCTCCGATTTTGTTTGAAATGGGTCCCATGTAAGGAAGAATAAGACGTCCATCATCATCTTTAGCGGGATTTTCAGTTATCACATTTTTCATCCGATGAATTCTAGCTTCAATCAGATTTCGTGGATATATGTTCTTCATTAGAGTACTTTTTATGTGCTGAACCTCTTCTTCAACAAATTCTGGACTGCAAACTTGATACGCACGGCGGAGTAAGGTGTCAATTACACAAGTTTTGTTGGAGTTGTGATGGTATGATTGGTAATTCAAATATCTGTTGGTATGTGTTGGCTTACGATAGACTTTAGTAGATACTGAGCCATCCTCGTTGTGAATTACTACGACGTCTAGAAATGGTAATTCTGAATACTTTTCTACTTCGTAAGTAAATTTTATTTGATGATGGTACGAGTTTAATTGATTCTGAATTTCTTCTTCAGTTCCTATTTTGATTTTGCAGAAGATATCGTCAATGTATCGTTGCCAATAGGTTATGCCGCTGTTGTTCAAAACTAGTTCCTTTTCTATTTTCTGTAAAAAAATGTCCGAGATGATGCCAGATACCGGTGACCCCATTGGATTTCCGTCGGTCTGTTCATAAATGTCTCCTAACCAAGTAAAGAATCTGCATTTCATGCAAAACTTTAAGAGAACCATGATGTCTTCCAGGTTCAGTTTAGTAGCTATCCGCCATCTTGAATCTTCATTCAAACGTTCTTGAATTGCTGATATGGCATCTTCAGTAGGAGTATTTGGATACAGACTTACTACATCGAAGGACACCATTATTTCGTCTTTTTCAAAATGGAGGCTTTTTATATTTTCAATAAACTCTTTGGAATTTTTGATTGTAGTATGCGTAGAATCTGCAATTGAACCAAGTATTTTATTTAAATACTTCGCGGTAGCATACTCAAGGGAACCTCTTGAATTTGAAATTTGTCTCAACGGGAAACCAGTTTTATGTATTTTTGGCAGTCCTTTTAAACGTGGCATTTTTGTGGTCGAATTCACGAAATATTTAAATTCACTTTCTTCTATTTTCTTTTCCTTTTTAAATGTCGTGTATATTAGTCGTAGTTCCGCTTTTAGCTTTTGAGTTGGATCACAATCAAGTTTTTTGTAAGGTCCGGTTTGAAGGATTCCGTTCATTTTTTCTTCATATGAACCGCGATTCATGATCACAGTAGCGTTTCCTTTGTCCGCTGGTAGGATGATGATGTCAGTATTCTTTTTTAATTCCAAGTAGGCTTTTCTGATCCAGTCGTATTCTCTACTTATCATCGGCTTTTTGTATTTTTGCAATAAATTTGAGATCATGAAACGTGTGGAGTCTTCGCCATCTTTGTTGTTGATGTTATCCTCCATGTACTCTTCTATCGAAGCAATGGTCTCAATTTGATTTAATTTTGATTGCATTTGGGTAGGTGGCAGGGCAAAATTAAGTCCTAGTGATAAGGCCTTAATCTGAGTTGTTGTTGGCTCTGTTGAGCTTAGGTTTATCACCTTAGAACTTTCCCATTCGGTAATGTTGTTGTCGTCATTTCGATTTTCTTTTCGCCAATATGTTGTTGACACAGACCGTATTTTGTCGTTTTTCAAATTCGTGAATTTTTTGACATGTCGAAACTTTACTTTTTCTGAATTTGTGCTTTTGTCGTAGAGTAGCAAGGCATTCATGTCTTCAATCAAGTCTTTGGGAAGGTGCGCCATCTTTAGTTTGCGAAATTTAATTTCAAATTGGACTTCTTCGAGTTCCTTGTAGTGCATATTTTTAATTTCTGTCGAAATTTTATTTTGGCAATCTTCTAGTAAGCGACTAATTCTTTTATTCTTTTTGATAGGAAGGTCAATTTTCAGGAACTTTGGTGTCAATTGTTCAGATTTGCATCTTTTCAAATACACAATATCATTTTCAATTTGTGCTTGTTTACGATGCAATGTCTGGATATGGTTAAATTCAGTCAAAATGTCCTCCCCGTAGAGGTTTTTTATAAAATCCTTAAAACCTTTCCATCCACTATATGAAATTAATGTATTCATGTTTAACGGTTTTGTGGATGTATAGAACAAATATTAGTTTATTTGTGGAGCTTTCGAAGACAACTTGTCTCCTTCTTCAGCACATAGTCACAACTGAGACAAATCATTTTTACAATTCTTAAAATTTAAAATTTAAAAACTTTTTAAAAATGCTGTTTTTCTTAAATAATTTCTAGTTTCGGTATAGATGGTAACCAAAGTGAATTAATCTCCATGCCGTCTTCGGCATTCATATTGTTTGTCTTGGTTTCACGTATCAAAACTGATTCTTTCATCTTCCGACGGTAGTAATTGGACTCATATAAAATCATTTTGGCTTTCCAGTCAATCTCATGGTTACCTTTAAATTTCCACACATGTTTAGCAACAGCAGATTTCTTTGTGTTTCCTAGTCTACTGTGGTCCGAGTGTTCTTTTATGCGGATTTCTAAATCTCTCTTCGTTTCTCCTATGTACACGTTGTTACATGTGTTGCAACGTATACTGTACACTCCACCAATTTGAGCTGGAATTCTATCCTGAATAGGGTTAAGTAAATTGGACACTTTATTACCAGGAGTAAACGCAATAAGCCATTGATGCTGTTTTCTTAAAATCCCTCCGATTTGTAAATTTTATTGTAAATTTAGATTGTAAATTTATAGTTTATCTTTATTCCCGATATTTGAACTAAAATGTTTATATCTGTTTCCACTACGGCTTGAATTTGTTGCACGTGACAAACATTAGTATGTACAAATCAAACATGCAGAGCGCGGAGTTTAAACCCAGTTTTGTTTCAATTATAATATCTAATCAAGGAAATACCTTTCACTGAAGCACCTTAATTGTACAAATTATAAGCTATTGGATTACTCCGTACATGTTATCATGGGCATGTGAATCTGTTTCTAAATTCATACAGAATTCTTTGCATTCCATAAATGACGGTCGCAAATCTCCACTGATGTCCCAGCATTTCATCATCCAGGAGTATCTGCATTATTAATTAAATTAATTAATTTTTTGCCGTAGGTTATTAGCTGCGCTATCTCTGACCCATATAGACCTAATAAATTCCATTTTATTCTATGGACCAACATCAAATAAATAAATGATTACATTTCCTCAGAAGCAAGATTCGGTTTTGCCAATCTCAAACCAGCCTCTATTTTATCAATCAATTCTAAACTGAATGATTCCGTTGAAAAGGGAACGTTAGCATAGGAAAACACTTCCCACATCACCACACCAAAACTCCAGACGTCGGACTGGTGGGAAAATTCTAATTTGCGCAGGGATTCCAACGCCATCCAGCGCCATGGTAGAGGAACCTGTATAATATAATTTGACTTTTAGATACTTAACATGCTTGAATATTTTAACGTACCCTAAAACTATGATGAACCTTTCTCTTCCTAATGTAATTCGTTGATTCATAGAGGGTTTTTGAAAGTCCAAAGTCCGCAATTTTAACCACGTTTCTGTCAAAAACTAAAATATTTCTTGTTGCCAAGTCCCCGTGAATAACCTGAAATGACAATGAAATTATTAGAAAATGCAAGGCCCATGTTGTTTTAAAATGGAAGATATAGGTAGCGGTTTGTTGTAACCCGTAGAAATTAAATACTTGAAAACACATGGGGACTTCAATAAATTCTTACCTTTGCATCTGCTAAATATTCCATTCCATGGGCAATTTGTTTGCAGAAACTCAGCATTACAGACTGATTGAATGCAATCTTTTTCTTCAAATGATTTCTTTAAAATAAATATTTTATTGTAATAATTTACAAACTAATTATGGAAACGAATTGTATAATTTACAAAATTATATCGTTAACGGTTGTTATACTAGCAAGCCGTTATATACAAATAAATAATTACTTACGATTTCGATTCTACTTCATCTAGCGATCCTTGAATTTGTTGCGTTGACTTTCTCAAGTGCGTTTGCAGGTTTCCATGTGGACTGAATTCCATGACTACAGCGCATTCCCCTGCAAATATATAAGGAGATAAATATATATTATAAGGAGAACATATTATAAAATATACAATTTATTTCAAGCTTAAGAACTACTTGGTGTAACTTCATCCAAGACGAATCCGTAAAACCAAACAACGTTTGCGTGTCCAGGTCGACCTACGGCTGTCATTACTTTTATCTCTTTTAAGAACGCCAAGTAGTAATCTATGTCCGCACTTCGCTTCACTGTCTTCACAGCTACGAGGTGATCCTGATATTTACCTTTCTGAACAATACCGAATCCCCCTTCGCCCAAAATGAGAGCGTCTAAAATTAAATTATATGTATGTGCGATATTTTAATTAAATTCCAAAAATACTTGTTCACTATATATTGTAATTTACTTTGATAATTCAGTATACCTATTTCTAGAACTTCTTTAGTGATTCGAAAACTTTCATTCAGTTCTTGACTTTTGAAGTTTCGAATTTCGACAGTGGTAGATATGACTTCGGGCCCCCGCTTTTTAGATTTCCAGTACAATCGAAGTAACAATGACAATAGGATCACGAGCAAAACTCCCATTACGATCGCCAAGATATGTACCCAAATGTTCTGTCAACCTTCAACTAGTTGAAGGATAAGTTCAGGATAAGAAATAAGAATTTAAATAGTTATCCTTGGTTGAAATCAAATGATTGAGAACACAATAACAGGATCAAAATACTTGTCAGAGGGCTTACGACTTGTGGACAAACAAAGTTTGTAAACAGCGTGTGATGTATGTATAGTTTAATAAATTTATACCAGGGACGATATTTTTGGAGTCGGCTTCAGGAATTTTTGAATCAAGCGTTTTGTTAGAAGTTGTTCCAAGTTGAAACGCTGGAGTAGTCCTATTGGTAGAAATTGCATGATTTATAAACAACCTGGTAATTTTATGACCTGATGAAGTGTTTACTGATTTAGGCTGAGGAGTGGTGGCGTACCAGAATTGATAATCATCGTGTTGTCGGGGTGGCGTTGTACCTATTGTCGTAATAGGGATTGCCGGAGTGGTGTGACGAAGGTTGGCATGTTTTCTGGCTTCATAGTTGTTGTGACTGCAATTTTTAGTAGTATAACTGCATTTACTTAGAGTAGCGTTGTATTCGTTGCCATTTTGATAATATACGCTACACGCTATTTGAAAAGAGCAATGTTGCTTGCAGCCATTTGGTCTATGGAACGTGTATGTCTCCCCAATATAATTACCATCTTGGTAAGTTTTAGTACCTAAAAAGAGCAATTAGTAATATAAAGAAAATTGTATACATACTTATATCTCAAATATATGTGATTTATGTGAACAGCTATTAAATCACCGGTGTTCGCCGAAAATAGACATTCGTTTCCAAGTGGCAGTCCAAGTAAACCCAGGGATGACGAGAAATTTTGGGGCACTGCACGAAAACGTCATACTGTCCAAATTGTTGGACGAACAGGTTTGGAATTACAGGTGTTTAATATTAATTTTTATGTATGTTTGTTGTCACATTTAAAACAAGATTTTATCATTTTCATTAAAACAAACATTTAACCAACCTCACAACCAACTGTATAATTTTCAAACAAATTTTTAGGACTCACTTGATAAATTGCTAGAACGCTCATTATTAAATGTCTCCGTATATTCAAATATTGGCATATATACCACGCTCCTTTGTGCCTTGCAGTATACGATTCCACCAGTTTTGAAATTGGTCAAGTCTCTTAGAAGGCAGTCGGAATGGAATTCGTTGCATTCCTGTGGTTTATAAATTCCATTGCACCTTCCCTATGAAAATCAATTTAATAAATGTTAATTTTTTTTTAAAAATTTCCGAGACTATTTAATTAAAATATTAAGAAAATATATTTTGTTCTTGCCTTTTTGCCCAATTCAATACAGTGGAATTTGGTAAATTGCAAGCCAAAACGTATGAAAGTATGTATAAACGTATGTTAAAAGTATATGTTACTAATAATAAACACTTTTATAAGTATGTACATCTATAAAGCCTAAATCACACTTACAGGAACCAATGTGGATTTTGCTAGGGAGCGACAGTTTTGCAAGTCGGCGCATTCAAGAAACATGGCAGCAATATTTCGGTTGTCGTGCTCACAAACAAAAATATTCCTGGAAGCGTCCCATGTTAAAGTGACGGGCGCACAACCCACGGATAGAATTGAAAGGGTTGTAAATGGCCATGCGTCAAATGACGCGTTCTTTCCATACGTAAGTTTAGTGAAAATTTCTGTATTTTTTCATTTAAAATTTTGAAATTTAATAGAAAGTTTGTATAAATATTACCATTATTACATATTTATATTATTATTATTATTTCGATATTTACGCATTTCATATTCATTTCCTCGAGCATTCAATTTCACAATGACTCCCGTCCTCTTATGAGAATTCCTGCATTCAATTTCAAAAGTGTCAACCATTTTAGTAAATTGTAAATCATTTAGCAGAGATGGCCTTATTTGCAGAACGGATTCAAACATCAAAGGACTATTGTGCACGGCAGCACTCAACAAATTACATAGTTTTCGTCCGGAGGTTATGATGAATGGAATTTCCTGAAAATAAATTACATTTTGTTCAAACAGACTGTAATTCTAAATATCTTGAGTGAGTATTAAATTAATTTTTTACTTTTCAGATTTTGACACACAAGTACTATTAATTATCGCTATGTATTTATTTCCAATCAGCGCCATCACTTGACAAAAAAAATCATTATTTTTATCCTCTTACTTCTACATCAATTCCAAAATCCGCATCCATCAAAATTGGTTGGTCCGACACACAACTCATAGATCCATTTCCAATGGTATGAAAGGCAAGTAAATTTTGACAGGAACTAATGGAGTGATCAATAATGACGGAATTTCTTGGACTCCATAGATTTTCCGCGACTGTGCTCTTGTAAATTAATAAAAACATTAGCCGTAATAAGATTTTGTCGATTTTGATTGTAATTTAAAAATCTTTATTTACATAATTTATAATTGAAATACTAGAGTATGGATCTCAATGGTGAGGACTAACCAAAATAATAAGCTTGGCGATTATAAGTGTCAGACATTTGAAGAAAGGTAACATGATTTGAATTCTAAAGGTCAGTACTTAATTGTACTTTGTATGTATTGAAATATTTTTCAAACTATTTATTTGCTACCAAATTTGTACAACAACGTGAAGAAATTATTGATTTTATTATTTTGTTCTAAAATTTCCAGCGGGTTGGTTTTGAAGTGTTCATACGATTATTGCTGTTAACACGAATAAATTGTTATTATTTTCTGCCCAATAATAAAATTATCTATGACAAACCCAAGACAAAATTCTAAATTCCCTATCATTTTACATGACTTCCCTTTTATCAACAAATATTGTTTGTTACGAATCATTCGAAGAACTTTTACGAACTTATTACTGTGCATGTAAATCGATAAGCCAACGAAGTTGTTTGACCCCGTACGTTGAACGTATTAGAATTCAAGCAATTTTATTGCGCATATTATTTCTGGAACATTTGTATATAGTTTGTAATCAATTCTTTATTTTCGTGCCATATACAATTGTGTATTTATCACAATTTCTTATTTACACAATTATTTAGTGTTAATCGGTAATTAATCATTAATGTACATAAATATGTTTATAAGCAATCAAAATATCCAGGTTCGTTGCAATTAAATGCAATAATTGGAAATGTAAATCCAATAAATATGAGTGTGGAAAGTTTATGTTGAATGAACAAAATAATGAAAAATAATCAAAATGCAATTAAATATTGTGAGTGAAATCTAGGTTGACGCTCAACATCTTTCGTTGGCAAATCCGGGACGTAACTTTTTCCAATTCCGTAGCAAACATTTCTTGAAGGCTTGAAAATTGTGGCCGGTCATTAGGTTTCGTTTCCCAGCATTTTAAAAGAATGTCATGGCTATAGCAATAAGAATGAATATAATTTAGTTACGTAATTAAATTATTTAATCACAAATATCTGCCATAAATTTATTTAATATTAAGAAATTATTCCCAGCAAATTCAGAACGCACATTTCCGGTGATGCGAATTCCGCTCGGTCCATCCGCTGACCCTCAAGAAGAGTTTTCCAAGCCTGAAAATTCCAATCCATTCCAGGATAAGGCGTACACCCAAGGGAAAATAATTCCCACACGGTAATTCCATAACTCCAGACGTCGGACTGAATTGAGAATTCTAAATCTCGTAGAGATTCAATGGACATCCATTTCAAGGGCAGTGGACACTTAAATAGAAAAATAATTAAACATTGCAGCTATATGAAATATTTTCGAAATACAAATACAAACGCATTACCTCCTTCTTTTGAACATAGAGTGAATATTCCGTTAATTGCTTAGCCAAACCAAAATCCCCAACTTTGGCAACCAGATGATTGGACAGGAGAATATTTCTTGCGGCGAGGTCTCCATGGCACACCTAAATTGAAAATAATACTTTTTAAATTAACGTTTCAAAAAAATAAAAATATCATTTATTTATTTTCTGAATTTATAATGTGGTGAACATTTTTTGAAGCCACAAAATCCATTCCCGCTGCAATTTCCATTGACCATCTAATCAAGTCTTTAGAACTTAGTCGTTTGGAATTAAAGTTTTCGTACTTCAATGTTCTAGAATGTAATTTTACAAATTAAAACATGTTTGCTTAAATATAAAACTATTAATTTAATAGTACTAACATTTTAAAATGATTTTGTACTTTGTAATAATATACAAGCAGTATAATATATAATAAATTGAATTCATTATTTTTAGTAAATATTAGTGCAAATAATTATGTAATAGTAATGTAATTATGGCAAGGACAATTTTAAAAAACGATTTAGTATTATTAATATACTCCCGCTGCGTAAATTTCGAAACTCCTGGCGCAATCGCTGATTCGGTAATCAGATCCAAGAATACGTCTCGCCTGGCACGAACGTAATCCAGAGCATTTCCGTTGTGACAGAATTCTAAAATTACGTAGACGTCACCTATATGGAGTTTAGAAGAATTAATTTCCATGACGAAAATGAATTTCTCAAGAAATTGGATTCGGTAAAAATTTGTGTGCTTCCTAGAAAAATATATGAAAACAATTTTGCAACTAAATATGCTTTACGATTTCTGATTTTCTCGGTAATTGCTCCAACAAGCTCAACTATATTCTCATGCTTTCCTACATATGACATGATTTTAAGTTCGGATAAGATTGCGTGAAAGTATTTTGCATCCACGGATTTGTCCAGCATTTTTACCGCCACACTCCTCTCCCCAATGTATCCTTGGACAACTTTTCCGAAATTTCCTTTTCCGAGTACCTTTGTGTCTGAAAATAAAAGTAGCATGTGGGTAATTGTCTTTAAATTAGATATACAATATTGATTATGTAATTGTATAAGTATTTCACCTAAAGTAATTTTCCTCCGTGGAATTTCCAACTTCATATCATATGGCACGACCATGGCACTCTGATATTTGCTATTGCTCGAATTATTGATTTGGATTGCGCCCTCTAAAAAATGTCGAATTTCTTCAGAAGATACTAATTCCCGCTTGCGTTGCTTCGATTTCCGGTAGTATCGCAATAATACAGGCAGAAGGATCAACAGCAAGACTCCCATAACGACGGCCAAAATGGTTCCCCACGACTTTTCGTTACTTCCATCATTATTAAGGGGTTCTGATTACGGAAAATTTAAGGCAATTGTTTCGTACAAACGTTTATGAAATTTTGCATTTAAATACTAATAAATACTAAATTTTCAAATGCACAGTTCTGCGTATGTCTATATTCTTTAGAAATCAATTGTATCACCAGTGGTTGTAATTAAATTTATTTCTCCACTATATTCCATTCGATTGGTTGCGAAATTTTTCGGATCAGCTTGTTCATTTGACGCTGTCCTCACTAATGTCACAGGTAAAGAAGGGCCGGAGGTAGAACTTTTCGTAGAAGTTAAATTGGAATTTGTATTGTCCGAACCTATGTGACCCGGAGTCACAGATGGTGTTGAAGTATTAATTTCAACAAACGTTGAATGATAGGGTGTATCATGACTGATTGTTGTTGTAGAGGCTTCAGTAACCTTAGGAATACCCTGAGTAGTTCTATTTGGCTGCGGCATTCGAGAAATGCTACTGCAGTTTTGAGTTAAAAAATTGCAATTTGTGTTTGATTCGTATTCTTTTCCATTCTGAAAATAAATTCTGCAACTGATTCTAAAGTTACATGGATCCAGACAGTGATTTGGCTTTGGTAAAATGCACATTTCTCCCGCAAAGTCATCTGTATTTTGCCTTTCACTGTTGCACTCTCAAAATTTTAAAATATTAACTTAAGACTTTATAGATTTAAATATTTTCGAGCTTGAGGATATTTATGAAATAATTAAAACTAAAGAACATATTTACCAAAACTACTGGAGTCAGCAGCTGTATATGTTTTGGCAACAATATTCCAAGTAAATCCTGGTATAGCAAGAAATTTTGGGGCAAAACAATAAAATTTCATAGCATTTGGTGAATCAGGTTGAAACTTCAGTTGTACAAACGTTTCCAAAATTGCATCGTCATTCTTAAACAGCGCTACATACATAAAACACATAGTTAGAACTACTTTTTTTTAACGTAAATGGCAGTCGCAGAAAAAATTTAATACTTTAACATAGTGAAAGCGTATATTATGCTCTGAAAATTGTCAGACATCTGTTACTTTCTTTTTTATATTAATATTTATTTACTTACTCCGTAAAAAGGTGTCGTTTTCTGGGTTTAAATATTTAAAAAATGGCATTCCGAAAACATATAAATGATTTTTGCAGTACAAGATACCGTTGCCATGATGAGCAGAAGGAAATTGCGTAGGTTGACATCTCCATGGATTTTTGACACAATAACGGGGTATATAATGCGCTCTGCAACTGCCCTGTATAAAATCGATGAGCCATAGAATTGCATATTATGATTAAATACATTTAAACAATTTCGACGGATTACAATGCACATTCCACTTGCAATGGTAGATTTTCGGAATCCAAAATACATTTAAGCAATACACCGGACTCTCGCTATAGGAGACCTCCATATAAGAAAACTCTCTGTAAGAGATCCTTTGGGCCCACATGCCATGCATGGTTATATGCATATAGCTCTGTCTATTCTCTATAAGAGAATTCCTCTATAAGAGACTGACTATAACGTTCTCTTATAAAAAGAGTCCAGTGTATTGTCACAAATTCATTAGTCAATCGAATGATAAAAATGAATGTACCTCCAACAATTTCGATTTAGCATGTAAGCGACAAGTTAGCAAATTTTCGCATCCTGCAAAATCTGCTAATGAAGAATTAGTTGTTTCCAGAATGTAAGAAGTGCACGTAAATTTAGTTGAAACTTGGTTCCACTCAAAAGAGTAGTTAACTGGACAATAAACCTTGACGCTCTGAGGTTTTATCGATGCGTTGGGCCACGTATCGAATCCCCCGATTTCTACCTTCTTTGGCGTTCGTGTCTTGGCTTCTATATTAGCTGAATAACAATTTATGTGAATTTTTGGTGTTTTTACCTATTAATTCTATGCTCATTTTAATAAATAAACATACAAAGTATATATTCCGCTCCCACTGGTTCAAACCCAGCTTGTATTCCTATTACCAACTCCTCATTTTTACAGTCAATATCAATGTTTGAGTATAATGACCCTAAGGGATTTATCACTGTCTTATTTATCTTGAGAACCAATTCAAAATATTTTGCTGACCCATTCAGTGTTTTGTACTTGGACTGATTACAAAGCTTGTATTCCGGATAAATTGTAAACGGTATGCCCTAATGCACATGAGATTGAAAATAGTAATTCGTGAATTAAATATTTCAAAGTCTGTTTATAATATTGTAGGCGCATACCTTTTCATTCAACTTATCAAACCTTACGTCCATCAGAATTGGTTTATCTGACACGCAACTCACGGAACCATTCCCAATAGAAGCAAACTCAAGGAAATTATGGCATGTTTGACTCTTACCGAGCTCTATAATTTTGGGACTCCATTGATATGACGGTGCTGTACTAATACCCTTTATTCGCACAACAAATAATTAAAATTAAAGACGCGGACTTTTGTTAATCTAAAATTTTATCAAATTTAATAATCAGCTAATAACTTACCCGCATGAGGTTGAACATACAAAAACAGAATAAGTACGGCTGTAGAAACATTTTAACTCAGTCAATAAAGAGACGTGGAATCCTTAAGAACAAAACTGATATCATTGGTGATATTGGATCGGTGCGATATCCCAACAAAATTGCGTTTGGCAAGACAAATAAATAATTTTCACGCGTGCTTTGCCAGAATGCAATAAATGAATTTCAACGAGTTTTAACAAATGGACAATTTTTATTCTTCATTTGAAATGAAATTAAACTTGACCGCTGATTAAGTCAGGCCATTCTAAGGATTGAAGTAGTGATTAACAAATTTGATTGTAATTTTGTTTTCCCTATTTCGTTGGCTTCGTAATAAATTTATGATTAATCGAGTTTGACATTTTCCTTATATTTGGTTTTCTAGTTGTGTAATATTTTACTTAGCCCAACCATTTTTTAGGGACTTATCACTGCGATAGTTATTTTTCTGTATATTTCATATGAATGATAGTGAAAATCTTATTACATAGAACTCATAATTTTAGAGTTTAAATGCAAACGAAATAAATTATTTATGACAATATGGTTTATTTTTTTGCACTCCACGAGTTTGTTGTGATACAAGTTTTAAAAATTGCTTGTTGACGACAATCTGGATTGTTTTGTCTCACATGGTTATCTAGTAAAATGTAAATGTTAAAAAATGACTTCTCGAAATATTTGAAATTTATGAAATCTATAAACATAAGCATATATTTTGTAATAATTTCATGCGTAGTAAATATATTGCAGAGAAATTTTAATTTTTTGCATTCAGTTTATTTGTATTCACATGACAGTCGCACATTTAACTATACATATACATAAATGTACATACAGGCACAAATAAAATATACAGAAGCTCAGAAGTAAAACAGTTTTTTATGACGTGTTAACCAGATTTAAATCTCAATCGGCACTTACAGTGGCTGTGCATTTATTGCAGTGAGTTTTGACAGTATTTATTTATTTAGCGGTTATAAAATGATTAACCATGGATGGCACCATGAGCGGAAGGAGTGCGGTGTACGTTGGCACGGAAACCGCCGTGGTCAGCAACGTAAGTTACAGTTCTCCAGCCACCATCAGCTTCACGGAGGGCATACTGTCCCTTCACAGCATCACCGTCGCGGTGTTCGGAAGCAGTCTTCACATCTCCGGTGTAATGATCATTGACTCCGTAAGAGTACTGGTAACGGGGATAGGCCTACAAAAATAAGATATGCAAACGCTTTTTAGAGAAGTGTGCATACATAAATTAAAATTAAACACAAAAACATACACAGGTAAAAAATAATTAAATAATACTGCTTCAAATTTTATTTTTCTATACAAAAATAAACACTTACGTAATAATCAACAGCATGACCCTGGCCGTGTCCTCCAAGTCCCTGTCCACCATAGCCGGCGATGCCAGCATAAGCAGTGGCAACAACTGCCAGAATGCAGACCTGAAAGTTCAAATAATAATTTAATAAATTTAATGAATTATATTTTTCAAATTGGTTTTTTTATTTAATTTTTTTTTAAATGTAATTTAATTAGTTAAATAATTAAAAAACTTTTTGATTTTTAATTTTTTTTACATTAAATGTTTTTATAATTAGATTTTTTGGAAATTAATTTAATGAATTCACTTTTTTCAAAATTTATAAGTTATTAATTTAAATTTAAAAAAATTATTGTTTAATTTTTATTTAAAGTAATTAGTTAGACTCCGTGTATAATCCAAAGAAAAGAATCGCAAAAACTTACGGCTGAAAAAATCTTGGCCATTTTAATTTTCAAAATTAAGGAACTTGAGAATGTGTGTAACTGAATAAGTCTAAAATGTAACTGATGTTTTCTGTGGTTTTTTCCTTAGAATTTATACAAAATAAATTTTCACTAATATATCAATAATGACATAAATATCTCTCTGGCAAACATTGAATAAATTAATTATTTAACTCTAAACGCTGTATTTATATGTTATAAAGCAAGATAAAAGCAGCGGCTATAATTCATTATGGAAACTTTTGGCAACTAAACTTACACCTTCTACACCGCAAGAGTTATCATGTGGAACGATCTTTATTATCTCTCCTCTATATGCTTTTTACTATTTTGCTTATTATTATCACTTAAACTATACATAATGTACATACGAGCACAATGTGATGCACGTAACGTTGTTATGTCATGCGAACCATTTTATTCACTCTATATAGAAAACAAGGTGTGAAAACTGAAGCATATACAAAATAACGCATATATATATATAGTCTTGATCTATATATTTTTATTTATTTTATTATAATAAAAAAATATGAAAAAAGTAAACGTACGGATACTTACACTCCTTTTTTAATTAAGCAATTTAGCATTTTCTTAAAATTTGTGTGCATTTATTTATACACAGAACAAGCATGCAACATTAATTAAGACCTTGTATTAAATTTCGCTTTTTCGTTTCTAGACTGTAATCGATTTGTTGTCGTTAACCTTTATAATTATATTGCAGCAATTGAAAGGAATGTTAAATAGAAATAAATGTGTTGCTTTATAGCCTGTAATAAATGCTTTGTGTACGTACAAATTAAATTTCCATTAAATTCTTAAATTACTTAAAGTAAATTACTTAAGTAGGTTGAAAGTAATTAAAAATACATAAACAGAATACATGATTTTTTTCCTTTCCTTATGACAGTGCCAATGTGCAATTTTTTATTCATTAAAATTAATGAAATGAGGAGGTAAATTAATTATTGTTCTATGGTATTTATTATCTGAACAACAACTTGGACAGCATTAAAATTTGTGGGGCAACGTGAAATGAATAATATTGCATAAAATATATATTTCGAGTTTTAACGAATTAATACAAAATTGATCTCAGTTTTCCACATTATTGTCAATTTTAGTAAGGTCATAAAATTGAATTCCGATTTGTCAATCCCAGATCGAAATGATTAAAAGCTGACTTCCCTCCGGATCATACAATGCTGGATTTGTATTCCGCCTGTCGAATTTTGTAATTCTCGATTGCTTTTCGTAGCGTCGCTCGACTTAATCTCGGGAAATATTTTTCTATATAAGGAATCATCTCCTCGTAAGTCTCAAACTTCATGATTTGCTGGTCCGACGCTGTCCCAATAGTGATGGACCTTCCTCTGACGCTAATATACTCGAACTTGCTGTGGTCCTGAACGGAAATATGTTTAAAGAGGAATGTCGTGTTGAGGAAGAAGGAGTATTTGGGGTCATTAAAGATCCAGGTCATGGTCTGATCGAACTCTTCGAACTTACGGGGTTTGATAGTGAAGTAGGCGTCGAGGTATTCTTCAGTTTCGGATTGCTGCATAAATTAAGAATTTAAATTAATTTTAAAATAAATTAATAAACTCGATAATTTTGATAAAATTATTTATTTTGACAACACTCATCACAGATTCACTTACGAATTTCCCCTTAATCGGATCCCCACCAATAAGAATCCGTTCATACCGGTCCAGCTCGGGATTATAGCGGTGCTGAATAACGAATCCACCGCATTTATAAGAATGTGGCAATTCATCCAAATTAATTATTGCGGGGGCAGGTCGAGCAAATCCCACGTCCACCATGTACAGCACGGAATCAGATTTATTATTCGGACTGCTAGTGACCCCGGGTTCGGATTTAGGGAAGCGCACTATATTAATTGAGTGGCTTTTTGGATCCGGCACAGTTTGCGTTTGTCCACCCACAGCAAAGACATCATAGCCAATGACTTCCAGTACTAATTTCAGGAAGTAATTTAATTGCAAGCAAGCTCCTCCACCTTTGGTCATGCATTGATCGATGCATTCCTCAACCGACGGCGGCTCTAGTTCTTCAAATTGCTTGGCTCCCCATGAAACGTTCTGTGTAATGTGAAAAAAATATTGTCATCAATTAATTCAATGATAAAATAATTTAGTACATTCTAGATTTTATTTTAAAATATTCATTTTAATAATTTTAATAAATATAAGTAAATTCAGCTATTTACATGTTGGATATTTTTGTAGCAAAATTACGGGTGATAAAATTAATAAAAACAAAGAATTTATTTATCTAAACTTGAATGTACACGAAAAATAGAAGTCAAAGAAACTAAATTTCATTTAACCTCGTAATGCATAACATGTTTAAATGTATTTTCCAACGTATGCAAAAACTTGAATTTAGATTCTTTTAATTGCTCCCGCCAGTCCGGTAATGACAAGGTCTTCTCAATGAACAACGCCGCTTGCTCTTCAGTTAACATTGTAATTTGTAATATTCAAAAAAAAATGTTTAAAAATTTCGTCAAAATAAAATCCAGCGGAAATTGATAAATATTTGCAAATATTTAATTCATATATAGCAGATATGCGATCCTTGTAAATCGGGCACAGCTGATGACAAACTGAAAGTCAAAAAATTGTGGAGCTGGCAAAATCGGCAAATGTGAGAGAAGCGTGATTGCGTAAACATTGAGAGAGTTAAACCTATATGAAAGCATGATGAAATAAATTGATGATATGAATGAACTAAATTGAATCTCAAGGTCTTTTTCTCTTCTCACTTCATCATTCATTGCGTAGCGTACAGTTTAGCTGTGCGAATACAAATTAGAAGATCAAGCTGCAGTGCGTTATACATGGATTTATCCTTTATTCTTATAATATTTCTCTTTGACATTGCCACTGAAAACTTATAATCAATAATATAATCATATTCTAAATATAATCATTCTCTTTTTGTACACCTACACGCAAGATGAGATATCCACCATTTAATTCCTTGTAAAGATGGGATGTCCTGTAGTTAAAAATTGCAAAAAACAACTGAATTTGGAGGGAGCATTTGTATTTAAAATTTCAACTGCAAGGCTATGGGAAATTATATTGCACTTAAAATTAAAATAAAGTGGATGTCCATCACTTTGCAGGTAGGGAGGCACAGAGAGATATAAAATTTGCATCTACACCGATGTATACATACGTCGGTGTAGGTATGTAATAATCATGTAGTAAATATGTTCGCAACAATTTGTATTTTTTTATGACACAAAAATTACTTTATAAGATGTTATATGTATTATTAGACATCTGTAATAATTCCACGTTATAGATAGTGTTGGCAAAATGAAAATGCCTCGTGTTTCTTCCCGCCCTGCTGAAAATGTCTGGCCCCCTGGGAAAATGCCCTAAAAATCTGTCCATTGCAGAAAATTGAAAATGCCCGCAATTTTTGGACAGAAAACTGGGCATTTTTCCAATTTTTTCGAAAAATTCCACGAATAAATAAAATGGTACAAAAGACAAACTATCGTCAATAAATTGATAAATAAATGATTTTGGATGTGCTCATTAAGTACTTAATTAAATTGATGTTAATAACGTGCTGACAAAAGAATTTCCAGCAAACCTGTACAGGTGTGTTCAATTATTACTCACCTACTATCATTTTAAGTTTTTTCCCGACAACTGAAGTTATTCTTAATTACGTTGTTGGTGGAAATTATAGGTGCTCATTATGAAATAATGTTGTAATGGAGTTTAATACAGATAGAATAATAATTATTAGAGCGTACATATCGTCGGTGGGGTTGCAAAACGCTATCTCCAGGTGCACCTTGCGGCAAACTGGGACATGTACCATCATTATAAATGCGACATAGGAGAGCCCCACTACTATAATTTACAATATCCTTGCAGTTGAAGGTTTAAATACAAAAGTTCCCTCCGTTTTCACTTTTTAATACAACTTACACAGGATATCCCACCTAGCAGAGTTGTTTCGGTGGTGAATGTCTCATCTTGAATTTAGGCTTATATGGACATACAAAGCCTGTTTTTTTAAAGGAGATAGCCTGTTTGCATCTTCACCGGAGCTACCGAATAATAAAAAAGCTTGTCATAATTAAACCCCAAAAAACTAAATATAAAATGGATAATGTTGACAAGCAAATTACCAGGTTTTGAAACACTTATTGTTAAACTCTATATATATATACGTATTATTTATAACGCAATATAAATTATATATAATTTTGATTACGTTACGAGTCGATACGAAAATAGCTTACATTGTAGGCAAATAAGAACATAAACCTACATAAAAGATATTTTATGGACATATATTATGAGGTGTGCTGGTGGAAATGTCCCATCAATCTCATCGTGAACTTTGTATCGGTTACAGGATAAAAACCACATTCAATTTCCATTTTTTCCCAAAATGTTAGGAAGCCACGAAGTAAATTTAAACGTCCTCAACTTTAAACTGCTCAGTTATTTAGGCATCATGCCCTTTCGATTCAAATCGTCAAAAATTGAAAGAGAAGACCGATATTGGAAGTTGACAGTCTTTTACTGCGTCATACCCTTCACAATTTCTTGTCAGCTTTTCTACACAGTTACATTGATTTGGACTCTCAGCGACGGGAGCAAGTTACACTTTTCAAGATTTCCATTTCATGTCGTGGGCGTATTAATGCATTCGCTAGCAGTGTTTGGGCAGTTGACCATGTTTATTTTTGGTCGGGACAAATTCGTGCAAATTTTTAATGAAATAGTTCCAATGGTTGATTACAATCGTAAGTCCAAATGTATTTTTGATCTTCAATATTAACGAGAATTTTGTAAATTAATGATTTCTTATTTCTAATTCATTTTGTTATTTTAAAAAAGGCAAGGAAAATAGTCAATTTCGATGGAGATCGTATACATTGCAAGAGCTGTTTGTTATTTTATTACCGGCTTCATTATACGGCGTTCTTCCGGGTATCACAGCAGTGATAAATTTTGGAGGTTTGAATAAAATGTACTCTTCTTGGTATTACGTCCGTCCCGAGAACCGAACGTTAATGATGCGTCTCGCAAGTATTTTAGTCGACGGGGCATGTCAGCTAAATCCGGTAATGATGATGAGCATACAAATATTTTTACAATCGATCTTCTTTTTGAAAATCAACCGTATTGTGTTTGAGGTGAAAGCTGCTTTGAGTTTGAGGTAAATTTGATTTGAATTGAAATCTATTTAAATTAATTTATTTTTGATCCCATTTCCTATAATAATATTTTTGCTGTTAATTTTTGCAGATGCATGATGCCTGGCAGCACTAAATATAAAAGCATATCTGAGGCTACAACATCCTGCCGCCATATGTACTTGCTAGTAGAACAGTTTAATATTCTCTTCAGCTCACTCATTTTCTACTTCAAATTCTGCATTATAGCTGTCAATATTCTTGTGTGGTACATTGCTATCATTATCCTTCACTCAACTCCAACGCTGTCCGCCATATATTTTGTAATGGGCGTGGAGGCATTTATACTATTTGTACTGACATTCAACAAAGCCTTTATAGTTCCGATACTAATTTCGGAACTGAAACAAGAAATTGAATTGGCAACACAGGATATACCGCAGTTAAATGAGAAACGGATCATATTAAGAACACTGTGGTCGTTACCAAACATTGGTATTAAAATAGGAAGTTTCACCACATTTGAACGCTTCGCGACGCCTAACTACTTAGATTTTGTCATACAGCATGTTGTCGGGTTGGTTTTGGCGCAATTGGTGTAAATTCCAACTTTAATATTAAAATAATAATAATAATAAAATGTCATTCACTATAATAATTAAAATAAATAAATAATTAAATAAATAAATAACCATGCAATCGTTAGGAACGCAAAGATGTTACTTTATGAACATAATTCTTATCGTCGCAAATTTAAAGAAGCTGTATCAATTCGCGATACTGCAAATCGAAATATGAATGCCGACGACGGCATCGAAATTCATTCCCTCTGGCTACCGTCGTTACCCGATTTAAAAGAAATTTTGTCAAAACTATAAATTTCAAAATATTGTAAAATTATTATTATGGTTTTTAATTTTAAAATAAGTTCATGATGAGATGTTTGAACTCATTCTTAACTCTGCGCTGAAGAAGGACACAGGTTGTGTTCAAAAGCTACGCAATTCTTAATAAAGTTTACGAAATCTTCCACGTAACCGTAAAACATGAATACTAAAATGGTATATTTTTTAATACAGGCCACAATTCGATATTGCTTAGTATGAAATCGAAGAACGGTCATTAGAAAATCCTACCGAGCCTCCATGTTTGGTAATAAACGGAGTTCTGAAGTCATTTTCAGCTCAAATAGCTCCATCTCTACCAAAAGAACAAAGCTTGAAGATAAACATTCAGCGATGAAGGGCAAAGGACCTCACTCGGTTTAAAGACCGTCAGAGTATCCACCTCATTTACAAGGTACAGAGAATGGAAACATGTTTTTTTGGCAAAAAGCTGCAGTCAATAGAAAACGGATATTATTCTTTGCAACACAAGATAACTTTTAGGTAATATAGCTGTGTATTATACATATGTGCATCTATTACGTATGCGAACATTAGGCATGTTAATATGTAAATACAAATTACTACCTTTTAACTACCTTTTTAACAAATTACTACCTCCCTACCCGTAAACAATAGTCAAATTGTCCCAACCTGCAAAATATTCTTTAGGGTCGTCCTCGACTTGTTCCGAACACCATTGATGCTCTATAAAATTGATTTTCATTCTTTTTAACGCTTTGAGATTCTTTAGGTACCTCGCGACCGTTTTGGTAGACAGCGACTCGTTCTGTGATACACACGAAAGTTAATTCAAAAACTCTTCATTCTTCGTGCTTACAGATTTATTTCATTGTATAAAATAAAAATCTTATTGCGTATATTTAGCTTACCCAAGTAAATTCCAAATATTTTAATGTCGTCAAGTAGGTGAAGCAGAACATGAACGTGTAGTCCGAGATATACGTGTTGTCACTGACTACAACTAGCTCCTCCAAGTCTTTATACGAACATTAAACAATATTTAAAATAAAATAATACATTTATGAATTTAAAATTTTTTACGTTAAATTGCAACGTAACTGTCAATTGTATTTTGTTTCCAACGCTATTTTTAAAATGCAAGTGATCTTACTTTTAAACGCCAAAAACGATGGCCTATCCGGAGGTTGTAGTGGTAGCCCCGTTTTGCAAAATCCAGAAACGTCGTCCATACTCAGCCCATACAACGCCATAAAGTCAATACTAGCTTCGACCTGGAGGATCTTTAAATTTTGATATTCTCGTAGGATGTCCAGCAGCCATAATGATATTGACAGTTCTTTTTTTCGGTCAATGAGCGCAAAGTCCACGATATTTGGAAATTTAATGATGAAGTCCGCCAGCCATAGCGAAAAAAATAGGTCAAGACCCTCTCGTTTCCGAGTATCAATGACAACGTGTAATTTCCGGACGGACCCAAGGGTGTCGTATCCATCCGACAGGAATTTGATTTGTTCGACTTCAGTGACGATTAGATGAAGCGTTTGCAAGGAAGGGAATCTTTCGGCCGTGAAACAAACGGAAATATCATCGGGACACGTTACGTCTAAAACCTTCAAATTGGGGTAATTACTTTGCCCCAAACGGATCCTCCACTGCGGCTGAAGCTTTATGTAATGAATATGTAGTCTGACCAATGAGAGGGCTACGTTACTTAAAAAAGCACTCACGAGCGGTTGCATTTCTACATTTCCAACTCTGTCGTTTTTGAATTTAAATATCTTTAATGATGGGAGTTTCAACTCCGGGAGAAGTTTCCAAAAGTGGCCATTTTTTCCGTATTCAACCAATTCCAAATTTAATTCCACAACAGAAGACAAGTCCATCTTTAGCAAGGATGGCAAACATAATGATTTGGAATGTAGGCGCAAGTCGAGGGTTAATTGTTGAAGTTTGGAATATTCCAAGGACCTTATGAGAGGGCCAATGTAGTTCCATCCCAAACACGCTAGTTGGATTTTTAAATTCGTCAAGCCTGGAAACTTTACGTCACTTAAGGCGTTCCCTAGGATATCATTTTTCAAATCTGCTATATGTAACGTTGATAAGCTCGTTGCCACTTCCGTTAAAAATTTATTTAGTTTTCTCAATGTCTTAGTTTCTACCGTGACATCGTGCAGTCTCACACTTGTAAATAAATTTTTGTTATCAAGAGCCAATTGATAAAGGAGGCCAGAGTAAAATCCAGCAGTTGACACATGGATGTTCTTGAAGGGGCGGGGGACTCCTACCTTATT
The DNA here is from genome assembly GCA_034696945.1 of Lipothrix lubbocki. NCBI lineage: Eukaryota > Metazoa > Arthropoda > Collembola > Symphypleona > Sminthuridae > Lipothrix > Lipothrix lubbocki. The sequence continues at coordinate 22,502 of JAQGAK010002027.1, forward strand.
TCTCGTTTTAGCTCTTGATATTTTGCAGTCACGAAATCTATGCAGAGAGCTTGCATCAAGATTTACAATGGCATATTTGTGCAAGGAAGAACACGCTAAACTGTTCCAATATTGGTTCACCAGGCGGCAAGTTTTTAGCAATTTCACATCGTTTAACCACTCCAGAAATATCTCCACGACCTTAAAAACATAATAGTTTCCATATTTAATTCAGCTGTGAATATAGAAGGCGTTTAAAATCAAAGCATTTTTGTGTTAATAAGTTGAACATAAACCGTAAAACCTGTAACTTAATTTTTAACAAATGTCAAATTTTTCTTAAATTTGGCTGTTTGAATTAGTAATTAAATAAGTCGGCCAATAAACTTTTACTTATATTTTAATATAAAATTAATAGCAAATAAGTTACTAGGGTTGGAATTTCAACTTCCTGGTCAAGGTCAATAATGTCGACTTCCTTGTAAAGTTCAGGAATTTTTGCTCTTTTTTCAAATTCAGCAACTTCAACGTCTTTGTCCAGTTCACTAACTTCGATTTCTTTTTCCTGTTCACTAACTTCAATTTCTTTTTTCGGTTTACTAACTTCGATTTCTTTTTTCGGTTCACTGACTTCGACTTTTGGTGCAGGTCTAAAACTTTCGTCATTTTGATCGATTTCAATACTTTCCTGATCATCAAAATTTTGCCCGTCCGAGCATTCTTTAGCTTCGGATTTGTCACGTTTTCTCCGCTTGTTACGCTGAATTTCGGCCATAATGAGTAACTACAACTACACTGACATTATAGAAATTCTTGCTTAAGAGCCGCACAATTGTAGGAGCCTAAAAGATTGACAAGGGACAGTAATGATAGATAATGGAGTGTGCAGAAATTTTAAGGAGCACATTTCTTCTCTTTGTGCATAGCAATTGATTATTGATAATAGCCCAATAAGAATCTGTCGAGCATGCGTTTAAATTTCCTTTATAGACCAAGGAGCTCTTAATAGTAAATTTTGTATTGGGAATGAATATACATAGTATTAGTATATTTATATACGAAAGTACACATTGATATCGTGTTTTGTGACGCAAAGTAGTTTATCTCAATGTTTCCTATACTTGCAAGATGGGCTATACCGTTATTAACTATCATATTGAAGCAAAGGGATTTAGCGATTCTCCTATAGCAAGAATTTAGCGTAAACATATTTTGCAAAAGTAAAACAATTAAATATGAAATTATTAAGAATAACAAACTGTCAATAAATCATACAAATTTCTCAATTGGTATCATAAAACACTAGCTATAGAAATAATTTGAAATTAAATTAAAACTAAAGTGACCAGAAGCCCTCTAAAATAGAGTACACTGGACTCTCTCTATAAGAACTCTCTATATAAGGGAACTCTCCCTATAGTATCACATTCAAGCCCGCCCCACA
>JAQGAK010002028.1:0-23914 GCA_034696945.1 Lipothrix lubbocki
TATGTTTAACGTTAGTGGAAAGTCAAAAGTTTCCACTGGAAAGTGGAAAGCCCGACCGAAAAAGGGAATTCTAGCCCACAGTTGCGAACTATTACTCAATTAACTATTAAATTTGAACGTTTTAAAGTCTCTAAGTGCAGATCAGGTATGTACTATGATCACTATTGGATGATCCGTACGAATTTTCAATAAAAAGTTACATATATGTACTATAATAATTCGTGATTACGTTCCTTTCAGATGATCGGATGAGGTATATGAGGTAATAGTTATCACAATAAAATTTGGCACTGCATATGTATAAGTATATAACAAGGTAATTTGAATGAAGTTGAGCGTCCGCAGCCTGAGAGAGACGTATACCGATTGGAAGAAAGATGACGACCGAAATTAATACTGTCCTTCTTGCAATAAATGTAGTTAGTATATGTAGATATATTCAGTTCTCTGTATGAAATATTCGATAGGAGTGTTGCAGAAGTAAGAATAAAGGTACAAAGAGAAAGAGGGAGAGGAAAGAACAGAGAAGGAGCAATTATAGAGCAACACTGGAACTAAATAAAGTTTTCGTTTCAGGTGGTGAGAAAATGGTTCGCGTACACACGTTATAGATAAGTTTCACCGTATGAGAAAAGTAAACCGTATATATGCAAGTCAACCACGTTAAGACGAGTTACCTTGTCCATATACATAAACACACGTTCAATTCGATTCAATATCGACAAGTATACCACCTAAAAGTTCCCATGTATCAAACAACAGTTGAGTTCTTTATACCTGCAGTGTAGGTTACACATACCCGTCAAGGAATGACGGGAATAGGGCAGATTGTAAACTTGGATTATGCACAAGCATTAGTTGTAATTATTTATACTTATAGAAATACAAGTCCTTATATAGCAAAAAAATGTGCACAGACAAGGTTCGTATCACGGAAGAAATGTCCGGGTTCTACACCGGCTTTTGCCAAATACTCTCTGTTCGATGCCTCATAATTTATCGATATCCACGCATATCCTCCTTAACATACTTATAAATCATGCAAATAACCCAATTCAACTCATTTCAAGGTAGTCAAATACATGTGACAACCCCCTCTCTAAAGCGGTGACCGAGTATCTCCGAGCAGCTGAGCAATGGCCTACCAATCAAATTATCCAACTGCACTATGGTAATTAAAAATCAAGGGTTACAGCCCGTAAACAAAGTCGACGAATTCCAGAGGTTGCTATTTTACAACCATTAATAAGAAATAAGAGCTGCTACATCAAGCTGTATGCCTAGCAATCGATTGCAGGCTCTTAGTTCTTTCTGTGATGAGTCAATGCCAGGAAAGGTAAAATGAGCAAAACCAAATTGTCGTTCCTAATTACATCCGCAAAATTACAATGTCAGATGAATTCACCGCACTACCTTCACTGCACGTCAAACGGTAATTTATTTAGCAAGAACTGCAGAGCGACAATCACATTATATGTAATCTAGTTTTGAATTTCAAAGGAAAAATACAAACAGACATTCTTCAATATACTCATTTGCTGTCAATTTTGGGAGTAGTACGTAGTATGTACCTATGTTCGAACATGTCATGATGATTACTTTTGATGTACCATGTAAATCGATATTTTTTACTTAGAGAAGGAACGCTGTTACTTTCTAATAGGACGCTGAAAGTAGGGAAAGCAAAGCAATTCTAACGTAATATAATACTTAATTTCTTCTCCGCTGTCAATAACATTCTTGAAAATTTTTAAACCGACATAAGCGCCTACACATGTTTCGATTATAAGCAGCAGAATGCATAGCGTATTATAAGTACAATACATGAACGGCTAGAAGGTAATCCCATGTTGTTTGCAAATTGCTAGCCTGGATTTCAGCTTTGAACCCGTCTTGAATGACTTGGGAGGGAATTAACGAGCACGGGGAAAGGAAATGGAGAGTTCGAGAGTAACGAGCATTTGCGTGGATGGTGAAAGTAACTTTTTTTCCGGCATCTTACACGTATCATAACAATTACTACACATCAGTGTAAGTATGGACGAAGTAAATATAAGATGACGTAAACAAACTGAACTACAAAATGCACATGTGCTTTCATATTTTTCAAGTACATATAAACTGAGTACAAAGCAAGAACTTACCGTAGCCATTCTATCCCGTTTTCGGCGCTTTACAAAATAGCCGATCGTCCTTCGGGCGTTCCGCGGACCCATCCCAACCCTCCACCCATAACACTAGGGAACAACCACTAGAGTTATTTAGAGTAGAGAGAGAGATACTGGAACAAGTTGTTTGAAACTTTTCAGAATAAGGTGCACACAGGACTGTCAGAATAAATGCTTCTCAGAATGAGCGATTGCGGTCTTTCATTTAGTATTGTTGAGAGTGTTTTGGTAGCAGTTGTTCACTGTAAATATAGATTCATAAAATAAAAACTTCGATTTATTCACGCGGTTGCTCTTAAAATGACGATAAAAATAGCATTACAATATTATGCGAAGAATCAAATTTAAATGCTGTATTTCATTTCAACGCTGAATAGTGCTTCCATAAAAAACCACGATACTAATAAAACACGTCAGAGAAGTCGTTCGTAGTCGAACCACAAGCAACGGCGTAACGAAAAAGATACGTCAATAATGTATTATTGGTAGGCTAGACAGATCCCTCGTAATCTATAGAACCCCGCAATAAAACAAAACTACTAAAAGGGTATTAACTCATACTCAAGTCGGTACCACCAGAAAAACTCATATTTTACTTAAATAGCTCAAGAATATTATAGTCACCTATAAATGAATAACTCGAGGTTCGAGGAATCTCACTGACTGAGAAGTAAACTAATGTATTATACATTCACCCTTTTAAACTCTGGTGTATTTTAAATATGTAATTACTACCCAACCAAAGTATAATGACACTAAGCTACCAAGTATGGTGGGCAGCATGCGTGCCGATTTAAATATCGCACATGACGATTATCAAAGGAGATGTAATTTAGGAGCATACCTGGTGTAAAATTATCTTGGACCAGAATGCTGACTCTAGAAAATACGACTTTGCCACCAAATACTCTGCTCTCAAATGAACACATTGTATAAATTATACCCTGAGCATTCAAAAGCATTTGCCCGACTCTAATTTCCCATTTATTATACCAATGGCAAGCTAGTATTCCAATCCTGATAACTACATACATGTGTTATACATATTATGACATGGCCTCGAACAGACAACTAATGAATCCACGAAAGACCTAAAGATAAGCTGGAGATATAATAATGCAATTTAGTCATATAAGTATATACGATTTAAACCTTGAGTAAATATGAATATTCAGTAAACTTCATAGTCAACACCATCATATATGAGTACAAATATGCCAATAATGATGCGCAAAATCAATCACTGCTGGAACTGTCGAGAACAATAGCTTCATTCCACAATCGAATAATCGTTTCGAGCAGCTTTCAAAACACAGCAGAGAAGTGTGAAGCTAATCCTGTAACATTTATACCATACATATTCCTCACAAATAGCTTATTTAAACAAACAGGACTGTCATATCATGTATAAATGAGTCATTGAAATGAAAAACATCCAGACTGCAAGAAGACTGATCCTAATTTTATCCTTGTCGCACCATTCACCATAACCCTGGGGATTTAAGTATATTAAAACATCACACACGTTTCATTATGCGAAGTAATTTAAGTAAATCATATGAAAATAATTTCTTCATTCCTACAAAATTCCTCAGTATCCCACCAAAATCCCTTTATAATTCCTCAGTATCTCTAAATAAATCCTCACCATCCCTAAATAATGCGTAATTATTCGTCCAAAAGCACATGCTTCATGGGTCGGTATCAGCATATGAGTTCCAAAACAAACTAACAAAAGCCACGTGAATATCTAGAATAACTCTATCTCAAAGCTATCAGAATTTTTGTCCCAAAATAGGCTAACAAACCACATACTTAAAGTAATTGCCCGGTATCTCCAAGGCCCGCTATCATCCTTGATATTCCAAAACAGACTAACAAACATCATCTCCGAATAATCTCTCATTGTCAGTAGTCAGTTCCTCAAAGGTTCGTATCAACAATATAAGTTCAACAAAACAAACTGACAAATCGCATCAAATAATTTTTCTCAGTATCTCTAAGGAGGTCCGGTATCAGGATTTAAGTTCCAAAACAAACAAAATAGGCATGCCCATAAAAAATCCAATTTGATCAACTAATCACTAATCAGTATGCTGCAGCAATCTGTTCAGTCCATCGATGATAATATATGATTGTACCCTACATCTAAAAACAAAATCCCCTTCACATCATTCAGCACTGATTAATCCTCCCATGACCGACAACTTTCCAATGAACGTACTACAACTTAAAGCGATTGAAACTAATTATCAAAAATCAAATACTTCTGTGTAGATACTGCTCGACCACTGAACCGAGCGTAATTACAAGGTGTCAAATCAAATCTCTAAGTACACAATTTACCTTCCAATACCATAGTCAACAGTATATAACTACTGTCGTTTACATAATATATTATAGTATAAATAAGATTACCTACCTCTTGATAACAATGCACACTTGTCCAGGAGTCGTTCAATGGTGATGGAGATGGATGTTTGGTTTGTTTGGCTGTCTGAGATCTCCCAAGTATTGCAAATAATACCTTCAAAGCATACTCCTATATGCAGTTATTGCGGTATATCGGACTAAACGGTACGTGTTTGAAAAGGTTTGGTTACTCCTAAATATCAATCATAACAAGTATATAAGTACATTTATACCCTTGTGGTGTACGACAAACTTAATTAAACTACTGCAGCAAGATTCTTCTAATAATGTAAACGTGTTATTCGTCAACCAGAACCAGAAATAGCATAATCGTTAAACTGAAGTATACCAAATGCTGGTAGGTGCAAAATGTATGTGTGATAAATGTGTCGTATAGCTCCCGTGTTGAAACTTAAATTTGTTGAAACAAACAATTTGGGAAATATTTTCGACTGTTTAGCACATTAACCCCCATAATAATACACTTAAAGTCTAGTCGAATTTCCAATGGACACTTAAAATTCAATTAATGAACTGATTACCTTATTGACACCCAGCGGGATTCACACAGTCATCAAGAGTCCGTCACGTTTAAGAGGAACAATTATTTTACTAGAGTTGCAAGAGTTAATATAAGAGAAGTTGTATTTACTAAACAGCAAAATCAGTCGCTCTAAAGCAGAAAGTTGGAACTTTTGAATAATTGCTCCATATAATATTCCTTCGTATACAAAACCTCCGTAGTGCACATTTTTTCCTTGAACATAGCCAAGGTGCTACATTATACCCAGTGTGTAAGTATATAGGAAATAGTGAATATTCTTAATGCGCTGCACGTGCCCTCTGTGATTTTAAATGGGGAGACTCCTTCCCGCTGAAATTTTATTCAAATTCTCCTCTCTCACCATCTGACTCGATCGTCTCTGCAATATTACTATTTCTCTCCCATTCCCAATATTGTACAAAAGGGCGGAGGAGCTTTAAAGCGTATCAGAGGCAACATTACAGCAGCAGGGAATAAGGAAATAAATTGTAGTTTCTCTCAGGATCTATAGAACGTTATTAAATTATTCTCAAAAATTTAATTTAAAGTCTCTACGGAAATTTAACCAAATTCTGTGTTCCAGTCATTTAATTGCTTCGGCGATTAGCAGGTAAGATAGATTTTTTTAAAGGTTTTGTGCCTTTATGGTTGGGTGTTGGAACTATATGGGTTTAACTCTAAGGTTAATTGCTTTGAAGGTTGCTTTCATCAGAGTTAAGTTAAGACACTGTCATTATAATACACTAAACAGGGTGTGTTTCGCTTATTTACAGATTTACAAGATGCCTGTTTGCGGCCCAAAATTATCATTATGCTGTCTCCTGCTCAGCATTTGGGGAATAATTCAGTTGGTGAGAAGGCAGTTTTTTAATAATATTGACAGTATTTATTTAGAATCGTCGATATATATTTATTATTTGACTAGAATCGTCAGTATTTATTTGGTATTTGTTTGTTATTTATCTAGAATCATCAGTATTTATTTAATGTTTATTTAGAATCGTCTATTTATTTGGTGTTTTAATTGAGTATTTATTTAATGTTTATTTAAAATAATCAATATTTATGTATTATTTGTTTAAAATAATTAAGTATTTTAATAGCCCATGTTTTGCTACATGGAAGGGTTTGCTTACGGGAATCCTGTGTTTTATTTTGACGATGCAAATTTGATGTGTCCAACAACGTAGGAAGTGTAGCAGCTATCTGTATTTCGCAATAGGATATTGTTTATAGCAAAATTATTTGCATTAGAATAAATGATGAATAAGGATAGTGGGATAGTGTCAGGTTGTTCTAGCGCTATATTGAGGTTGTTCTATTCTATCTATAAGGGATTTGTACCCGTTTGCCAGGTGGAAATGCAAGGCTAGAATGCAGATTCTGTTAAATGGTGGATGATGAAAGTTTAAATGTAGGTTATGAAATATTGAGGTTGTTGTAATGAAAATATGCTTTTGTTTTTCTGATTTGCAGTCTCTAATGGGAATTTTTTTCTACATTCGGAGCATAGCCTTGGTGGAAGACTTGCCCCTTGAAGAGAATTATGCTAAAATTGATGCATTCTATGCCGCTGTAGATCAAGGCTACTCCCAGAACGCGTACAATTGCTGGATCGCTGCCTGTCTTTATGTTGGGACTTTGCTTCTATCTGGACATCAGTATTGGGCGAACAATAAGTCAAGTACCGCATCCTTTTAGTCATGTTGATCTTTGGAGGGGTCTGGTGCGTGTATCTTAGGCAGCATAGTTGTTTTTAAAAAAACGTTCTCCCATCTCTGATCACAGAGTGTAATATGTGATTACTTAAAATGATAAACTTTGTTTGAAGTTCAGATAACATTCCGTATTATGTTTGATTTTCAATCCAACTTGTCTGTCGCTGCCAATAAATGTACTCTTGTGTAAACAATCAGAGAAAAGATGTATATTTTAGTTTTCTCATGTATAGTTATTATGTGTAGTCGATTTGATGTAGTCTGATTTATCGTGATGTTATGTTCAGTTACTTATTTAATATCTATCTATATAGTGTGAGATTGTATACGCGTTACGCTCATTTACCTAGTTTAAAATAAATGGATCTAACATTTTATGTGGTGTATACCTTTGCTCATTGGCGTGTTTGGCGTTTGGGTCATTGCAAACTGATGTAACATTGCAATTTTTACTTTGTTGAATTACATTATAAAAAATTGAACGTATGTCATTAAGGTAATCTGTGGCTGCAATTTATTCCTCGTTGTAAATTGTTTTAGGAAAATTTTGAATTTTAGACATATTTTGAGGCGAGTCATTTTAAACAGGAACAAGTAAGAATCGCTCGGAGACAGAATATTCTAGGAAAATCCCACGACTAATAATGATACACTAGAGAGTTAAGGTGATGCACGATTGTATTCAGCCCTCGTTATCAGTGCTCACACTCGTACATTTACCTTTCTTTTCTCTCAAAAGACATTAAGAACCATTACAAATTCAGTTTTTCATTGCACACCACGGGCTAGAAAGTAGTAATGGTGACATTGCAGTTAAAATGCATGTTTAGTTTGACCTTAATAGTATTATCTACTAGTTCAAATACAACAATACTAAGTTTCTATATATAATAATCTATATGCATTTTTTATCATACTTATCTTCGGGAAGCTAGTAGGTATAGGTAAGTAAGTATGTATACTTGATGAGATACTTTTAGATGACTGTGACATGGACAAGCATAAACAAAAATAGTCAAAAAAATTCATGAAAACATTTATTAGAAGGAAATCAGTACTACATCATAATCATCTGTCTGTACTATGGAGAGTACAGTGCAAACTTCCACAACCGCATTTTCTTTAAAACTTTAACCATATATTACCAAGTAATACATTGCAATCTGTAGCACAAGCGCATATGTTATAATTTACTTTCTAGCGGGTCTAGGAGTAAATAATGTACAAAACTAAACTTTTTAATCTTTAAAACGTTTCATGGTGAGCGGCCACAAATAAATTAACAAATGCAAGGGAATACAATTAGAAAAGATACAAAGAAACATGCATCCACATTATAACTTTCATGCTGTACTATGTAATATAAATGTAGATTTTAGTAGATACATTAAGACCTTAGTAATGAATACTGTTTTGTACTGTAATTTGAAATACATAGGTTATTAGTCACCGTGCTTGGAGGAATATGTGTAAAGTCTGTATTTCCTTACATTTTAAATAACATTGGCTAACATGCATGTAAATATCTGCAAATTCAAATTATATACGGTATTAACGATATTCAACTATTAGTAACTATTAAAATAAGTATTAGTATCAGTAACAACAGTGTGCATGGGAAAACAACGAAGAATGCTTAAATTAGGTAATCTGAATGAATTTGGCTTGAATGAATGTGAAAGATGTTTTCCTGCGGAGACATTAGATTTTGTTAATGCGTATAAATAGCGTACATTCGTACATAAATCTACGTTGGTTGGATTTTCACACAATAATAAAACGAACATACAATCAAGATGAAAAAAGTTACACCTCTGATCTGCACTAATGTAAACAATGTCATAATATTGGGCGCGTTGCTAAACTTAAGAATTTACAGGATCCTAAAGCAACGTTGCATTGATCTCAAATCTCAATCCAAAACTCCCCTGAAATTCTTAAGGTTAGCAATTCTCTCATTCTGTTCTCAACCTTGGGATACAAACATACGAGTACATGCTCTTTCCAAAAATATGCTAAAAGCTCACAAAACAATACTAAAATAATTTACAAACCTAATTAATTCAATTACATTTTTTTCGCCGAGATTGCACGTAAATAGTGCAATAGTATGTAGGGGAGCTTGTCATGGTGTGTGCCTACTGAATACTAATTGCATAATTTCTTGCACGTATGTCCACGTGTATATAATTATTATTTTTGAGTAAAAAAATTACCAAATCTTCCGGCATACAGCCGTGAGATACAATTCAGGGGTAATATTAGATACGCGGAGACGTAATATATGAAGGATAATAAGTTGCTTGTTCATGACTTGTGGTTTGCACTTAAATCTTTCAGTTTAGTTTCAAATTGGGTTTACTCTAGGAAAAGTAAATAGTTACTTATTATTATTGTCTGGTGCTGTCATGAGTGCTAATTATGTGTACATGTATAAGTAATAAAACTGTATCTATACATATACCCACACCTAACATTTCACTTTAAAAGTGTGAAAGTGTAGCGTGTCAAGTTACAGAGACATCTTGTACATAGAAGAGACTGAATCACCTACACACTCATTCTTGTAAATGAACACTAAAGGACATGAAAGCATTTAAATTAATATTATTCAGAAACAATTCATGGCAATTAAAGTACAAGTCACTGGCTTTGTCATGATACCGAATATCGCGTGTCACGTTTCAGGAATTAAAACGGCGGAATGTTTAATGTAATATTTGTTTACTAAAGGTGACTTTTCAATACCTTAGGTCATCAGGGTCAACTTTACAATAGAGAAATACATAATAAGGTAAAATATACCACAAAAATTGACGCTCTGTGGATTTAGTCTGTCACTAAGTTTCTAATTAAAATTATACACACATATAAGGTAATGGTGTCTCTACGTTTGAGTATAGTCCTTATAAAAACAAAAATGTAAATAGCGGGCGCACATTACAACCTGATTCTCATATTTTCAGCAAAATTAGGTACAGTCCTGGTACATGGTGCCATATTCATTAGTAATGTCTTCAATTATTATATACACAACGTCTAACCTTAGGTGAATAGGAATGTAGATTATTGTCTGTGAGGTATTAATAATCCCCAAGGAAGGACTTATTCCTTACATTATCATGTCAACATATCCACATTCAAGTACATAAAAAAGATAAGGACAGATGTACATAGTTTTTTGGAATATAAAATCGCATACATATTTTTTGTATGCCTTAAGATTGACATTATCATGAATATATTGACAAAATGTTTCAACCGGAGCTGTTTTTACCAATCATTAAGCTTTTCAAATATAGGGCTACTTATACCTTATCAGACTTGATAAAACTTACTACTACAATTTTGAAAATGTTAGAACAATAATTTTTGAACTATATGTGTATGTATGTAATACCCCAACGAAAATTATGTTCTACAACTATAGTTATAATTTTCTACTTGTTTGTTCATTAACTATTATTTAAGTCCCTGAAACAAGATTTTGTAACTTAGTACTATGTACTTATAATAAGGAAGGTACATAAAAGTTACTTTAATATTTTATGTGTAAACATTATAAAAGTCTAGATTACAAAAGGTATTTAATATGGATGGAATGTGTGCTTATTGTTAGTCAAAGAGAGATTCTGAGTCAATTGACATGGACGGAATACATATCTTTGTGCGAGAAAATTGTCATGTAAAGACAGGTTGGGATGTATAAGTATAGAAGTACATATTTATATATAAAGTACATAAGGGAGAGCAATAGATGTAGAGATTCAAGTTGAGTTTCATCATTCGTAGGTATGCATCAATTTGTGTGCAAAACGTAATAATTACTTCCTCCTACACACTATAATGGTATTTTATACTTATAAAAGTTAACTATATCAAATATAGTTTGATCTAGCTTTAAAAATTCTGAGCCTGAACGTAGCGCAGAACATTAATGTTACGGCACTGATTTGTCATTTACATTTATAACGAGGTTACAGCTGAACTTCTTTGGGCAATTCGTTGATGCTGGTACTGTCGGTATTCATAGCGATGGTGTGGGGACTGTGGATGAGATACATGCGGTATTTGTCATGCCTTCGTCTCCATTGTTTGCCCCGAATAGGACTGGCGTAATTTCAGCTTCCTGTTTTGAATTCTGGACTCCACCATGAACAAGATCCCTGCGACGTACTCCGCGAAAACCCCAACAACACCAAAAGCAAACGACCAGGACAGGTAGTTATTTTGCCAGTCCGGCATCCAAGCCCTGCTGTCTCCTAGAGCTCCAAACACAATGACAGCGATTGACCCTAAAAAGGCTACAAACCAAATTTTTTATTATTACCAACAATTTCTTAGCCAATGGCCTTAGATTATATGTTTAAACAGAATCAATTTTACATTTCAATATATAATTAATTTTTTACCTGATAGAATCAGTATCATCCCTATTCCTTTTATTAGCAACAGGTAGTATTGATGCTCAGGGCCAAAGCACAGAAGATACATTGGAACCAGGACGCAAACAATTAGCAAGAAGATGAAACACATTGTGAAGAAAAACTGGACGGCAACGAAGAAAGCTGTGGGAATTAAATGCTGATTAATACACTTAAAATACTCATGATTATAACAACTTCATAATTAATATATTCGCGTCACATTACAATTCTTCCAATTTTTTGTTTTATTTGTCCAACTATATTTATATGTGAATGAAATTACTACTCTAAACAGTAATAGCACAAGCTCTCTTACGTGGTACCAAGTAACCCCGAATCTGAGGATACCCTTCTGTAAACGGATCAAAGATCCATCTGCAGCCTGTAAAAAACCTTCTCAGGTTCTGATCATAAGGGTCAGGTAATGATCTGAAGCAATGAGTCCACAGTCCAAGTTTCTCAAACTTTGACCCGACAATTCGTCGGTCACTCTCCAGCCAATAAGGTGTGCAAAAAGCGACAGCCACTAGAAGTACAGCAATGACGAAGATAGCCACAGCGAATTTTCCAGCCAATGTTCTCTTTTTAGAGAATGAACTATCATAGTACAGTTCGTGCATGGTTGGACTGGGTCGGTGTGACACCGGATAGTCTACTCTGAATTGATGAATCTTGACGTTTAAATCGGGCTTCTCACCCGAAAATTAATCGACGAAAAGATTTTAAATTGTAAATATTTCGAAGGAAATCAATGTTAAAATTGAATATTGCTGTTTCAGCTTATCTCTGCCGTTCCAAAGCTTCGCTAATTCTTTCGTAGATAAAATTTTTGTGCTACTATTTAAGCTATACACTTTAGTATACTTCACTGTATTAGATTTGGCGGTAAGATCTGTATAAATAGACAGTTGGATCTGTTTCACGAAGATCTGATTTCAGACTGAGACGAGAAGGAAGAAATGAATTGTTTTTGTTTAAACTTGAGCAGCTCCTTGAATCCAGTAATTGTCACCACCGACACTCTTCCATGAAGCAATAAAGAAAATGCAAATAATTAACTTGTGAGTAATGTGTCCCGTCCCCTATTAAAGCTTCCACGGCACTAATGATGACTGGTGCACAAACGTACTAATTGTCATTAAAAAGTTTTTTCAGCCTAATAGTTGCGTATACGTAACCTTATAAAGATACATGTGTGTTGTACTACGCTTTAACAATATTTTCAGCACGATTTACTTTAATTTTCTATATGTGAGCCTTGTACTTTAAACTGTATAAAAGTATACTAAAATGTGGATTTGACTTTGCGATGAGATTCCAATCCCTCTAATAACATTTTATTTCAGTGTTAATGACAGCTTTTATTTATATTCCACGCATGAACACTCATTTGGATATTATTGTCACCCCAAAATCTCAAATATACAATGTGTTTCATGTGAATTTCAGGTGAATATGTACAAGTTAGGAATTACAACGGGTAACTTAAGGGTGTGGCTTGAATCTTTAGTGCCACACAGCACAAAAAGTCTGCTTAGTTAGCAAGTTGCCATATAACATTTGAAAGAAAATCCACCGGTCCAACCCAACCCCTTTCGTATATGCAGGACGGACTTTCTACAGGTATTAATCCTCCAAGGCAGGTGAAAACCATAGTTTTGTTATGAGAGTAAGAGTATATTATGACTTGTACTAGTAGTACCTGCGGCTCAGTTGTTGGTGTAATACTCAACTCTCCCCAATAAAACTTTAACCCTCAGGTGTTGTTGTGGATACAGCGGATAAACGAGAAGAGCTTAAAAGCGCTTTCATCTCCCCTCTGTTTACGGTTGTAATATGACTATACATTACATGCACTTGTATGTCTCCACTGTAGACAACATGTATTAAGTTACATGTGTATACGTATATAAGTATTCATTCTATGCCTGGTTGCCAAAACTTAAATGTAAGCTTTTTGGATATATTTGAACATAAAAACAACACTTTTTCGCCTTTTACACCTTCTGTCCCCATGAATAATTACTTTGATACAAGTCAATAACATCATTGAGATTTTATTGTAGGGATTTTCAGGGAAACTACTTATATCTACTATAAAAACACTTCCACTGAATGTGAAACAGGAAACGACGAATGAATGCAATCATGCACAAATTATTATGTTGTACTCTTCTACAAAAATGCTTTTTCGTATGATAATTTCTATTCAAGGCACAATGCTATGCTATACATACAAAAACATGATGACATAAACTAGATAAGTATTTCGATTGTTTGTTTCATTGTACTATTATTACATTGACCGTCTATATATTTATTTACCACGAAAACCACGGGCTTGGATTGGAAGCTAATTATCGGCAGCGTAAAATTTTAGAACATAACATTCAACCACTTCCAAGTTCTTCCGGCAAGTTTTAATTACTGCGTGAAGGTAAAATTGGATAGATATTGTAATAATTTGGAGCTTAAGAGTAGTTATTAAATATTTGATTTGAAAGAATTGCAATGCGGTCATGATAGGGAGTACTATTGTCAATCCAAAAGGATAAACCATCACATGGTTGAATGTCGACAATCAAAAAGATAATTATCAAAAGAATGAGACGCTTGAATTCGAAACTTACGCTGGAAGATGAGATCATTAAGATGATATAGCTCTTCTGCAAGGAGCCAGTAGCAGCCATCCACACGATTATCATACTGATGTCTGTCGTCTGGAAGATCGTTAAAGCAACCTTCCCATAAACCTGAAAAAATAAAATAAATATATAATATGGCATAATCCATAATGCAGTTATTATTAGCTAATGTTTGAGTAATCAAATTATTATTGGAGTACATAACAATAACTTGAAATTGATATTTTGTATGAGGACAAGGCCGGTGCTAAAAATGTTGACATAAGAAAATATTATATCTACTCAACACATAGACATTTTGGAGAAAAAAGCAGCATAGAAATGAAGTTCAAGTATACTTCAGTATTAAGAATTTGTTAATGAGTTTTGTAACTCAGCAGTAACGATATAATGATAATAACTACTTGCAAATTATATTAGCACCTCATTACTAAATATTTGCCTTAAATAGCCTTTGCTTTTGATACTTTTGTCACACAAGTGGATTATTATTTTGTCAACTCAATGCTCGGGGTTGAAGCTTAATAACCGGCTGACAAGGGCAAGTTGGCAATAATTTTCACCCAAACCTGAATTTTCATGTTATGGAAAATTATTTTTATTGTCAAAGTATTGTCTTTTTTAATTTCCAATGCTCTTACCTATTCTAACGAATTTGGGAGTTGGAATGTCTCCTGAAGCGTTTAGCCAGTAGGGTGTGGAGAAAGCCACAATGATAAATAGAAAGGCCAAAATAATGTGAATTATGGCAATTTTGACGTGAGTACTGATTTTCTCCCTTTCATAATTCATATCGGTGGAATTCCAGACGAAGACTGACATGGATTTTGTAGTTGTTGTTACACTTGGAGCACTCGGACTGGCACTGCTACCCGCATCCATGGTTGAGAGCTATTTTTTCGAGTCACCACAAATGTGTAGATATCTATAATAATAATTTTATAGTAGTAGCGGTATCACAACTCCAGTTATATATTAACGATTGCAAATGTAGGAAGGATTGTGTTTCACGCACATGTAAATTTCCTTATGGGTATATATATCCGGAGCGTGTTCAAAACTGCTGTACTTAGATGCGTAAATGAGCATTTGATAAATTATTTGTACAAGAGTCTCATACTAAATTCAAACAGATATGTCAACACTTGTGCGTATGTTAATACCTAGTATTTAAATGTTAATTTCAATTTACGTAAGGATGAACAGCTAGATTTGGACACGCCTTGTCGTCAAGATACCAGTGTAGTCAACTTGGCTCATTTGGCACTCTGGCATTTGACAACCTACACCACCTGATTGTGTACCTATAAGGCAGGAGATTCCGAGGTACAAGATGCGTTACTCACTCCACATCCACATCCGACCATTGTGTTTACCCTTTGAATCCCATCCTAATACATAAGTTGCTGCTACACGTTTCAGTGCACAGGTGGAAGCTTTTGTCTCGGTTTACTCACTTGCGAGCATACTTCATGGCCATTACTATGCATACTGCATGCCACCAAGCAAGTATATTTCCTTGCGGATTTAAACGTGTCTAATGTTTTTCCTCAAATAATAATTTGAATGCACTTCAGATTTAAATGTCAACATAATACAAGAATAGCTTCCCATAAACCAAAAACCTTCAAACAAATTTAATGTCTCCTTGTACTTTTATGTTAACCCTGTGAACTTTTATGTCAAGCTATTGACAGGTAATAATTTATTAAAAATTCAATATCTTTTGATTTTTTAAGTATGCTTGCAAGTATTCATAAGATAATTTTGACGCCTGGCTTTATAAATAATTAACCTTTAGAGTGAAAATAAGGTTCAAAAACTATTTCATGAAGGAAAGGTATTCTCCTTCACAAATAATTACATACACACACGTATGATTTTAATCACAGTACATTATTAATTCTGACTTTATTTTCTATTTTTCACAAAAATAAACGAAACACGATTTGACTTTATTGGCATTACATTTTTGGCAAAATAAAACTAGAAATTAATTTCACAACAGCGAGACTTGACATTATGACTACATAAGACACGCAGTGAAAACCCACTTGTGTTGTTTCATAAGTTTCGTTCACAAGGGAAATGAGCAATAACGTTTACATTCAACTTTAAAAATATTTGATTTAACATCATTAAATTTAGAAATTTTGACCCAGTATCCCAACTAGATTATAATATGACAGACTGATTTGTCATGCAGTTTCTTCCTAACATACAAAAAAATATCAGACTGTTTGGTTGAACTACATGCGCAAAGCGCTTTAAAATACAGTTGTCATAACTTTTATAGTTGTACAATTTAGCTAAAATAGTACAATTTTTATTTCTGTTTGTTGTAAGTTGCAGTACTTCGTTGTTTCTTCAACAGAGGGCAATATAGAGTTTCACGTTCTTCTGGTATTAGTGATCCAAAATACGAAGGTTACCAGACACAATTTTGTTTTCCAAGTTGGCACCAGACGGAATATCGATTCTGTCGCCGTGATTAGCAATGATGATTACGGTTCCTTTCAAAGATACATTGCGGCCAAAAGTTACATCACCGGATACTGTTAGATGGTCAAGTTCGAGTAAATCAGGAATAGTTTCAAATCGCTTCAGGAATTCTTTAACCTACAACATACAAACAAACTGGATTACGTACATGATTACGGATTAATAAATATTACCAATTAATAATATTACCAACCTTGCTGAAATGATTATCCCCAAGTTTTACAAGAGGAGTTGAAGGAAACATTCTCAATGGACTCATTTCCAAATTACCATTTCGTAAGCTGTACAAGTTGCTCATCACCAAAAGCAAGTCGGATGTTTTCTTAACTGGCAAAAATCTGCTTCTTGGAACATTAATACCTGTGTGATACAAAATTCGTAAGTCACCTCTGGTAAACTTCATATTTAATACTTCTTGATCTGTAATGTACTGACTAATTCGTATGCAACAATGATTAACTTTTACCTAAACAACCCTCGAAGCACTTCATGGCGGCACCGACAGCGGTTTCCAACTAAAATACAAACGTATCGTCATCAAAATAAGAAAATTGCAGTAGAACATCTTCAACGTTTTTATTAGTAAAACTAATCTTATTTCAACCAGGAGACCTGTTAATTACCTGAATAACGTTAAGTCCATTATCCAAGGTTTTGTTATTTACGATCACTTCCATATCCAATGTCTGATTTTCTAGAACTCGTTTTACACCTACGTATAGTAAAATCATTGTTAAAATTACAATATAATCAACAAATACATATTATGCATTTTGTTCAATAAAACTCACTGGGCAAGCTGAGCCAAATGTTGTTAGTGTTGAAAATTTTGAAAGTCTTCACGCTTTTAAAGTCATCCACATGCTCCTTGGGAACTTGAGCAATTTCCAATAGCCGCAAGTGATTTTCGTAATGAATAAGGGTACCACCCTTCACATCAGCTTTAGTTTTATCTGTGACTTCCATGACGAAATCTGGGGCTTGACCATTCTCAGGATGAAGTAGCATATTGAGAATGTTTAAGTCCACTGTAGCTCCAAGATTGTCCACGTTAGAAATAAAGCAATATTCCCGGCCTTCTTGGAGGAATTGATTGAGCAATCCAGAATTATCGAACGACAAATAAAAGTCTCCGTGTCCAGGTGGATACCAGCTACGTCAATTAAAAGACAAGTTAATCTCCTCCTTCATAGCCGCAATACATAAACAATATGAAGAATTTGATAAGAAATTGACAAAAATGAACTCACGCATCAATATCATCCTTTGTGTTGGGTGTCTTTGCGACGGGCGTCAAGTGATCCTTACTGATGCGAGGGTAACGACTTTGATTGAAGGTATAAATCTTGACTTTGAATCCAGCATATTTACGAATAATCTGTGTTGCAAATTTTAAACATTACAACACTATTTCATCAAAACAAAATATAAGTACATATTTCTAAGCACGGATTTGAAGAGAAATCATACTTTTTCCGTGTCTTCATCCGTGTTGAAAGAATTCATAAGGACCAATGGAACGTCAGCATTGTAAGTGCGGTTTAAAAATTCAATTTGTTGCACCGTAAGATCCAAAAACGTGAGGTCATTTCTCACCTATATGGCACATAATTAATAATAAGTAGCTTATAAATGGCATCTTAAAGTAATAAGCATATTTATATCTGTCAAATAAATATAAAATTAATTACAGGAATAACAGATTTAGGTCCTCGACATCCCATGGAAGTACCAAGGCCACCATTCAACTTTACAACGACCAATTTAGACAACATAGCTGTGATTTCGGCATTCTGTGGAGCTTGCAACGTTTTGTAGTCCCGTACAGATCCATCAGGAAGCTTTTGAATCTTGCTCCAATCAATAGAGGTGCCAGAGCCTTGAAGAAACTTGTTGAAAATGTTTTGGAATCCCTCAAATTCCTTTTCGATTAACTGTAAAAAGACGCCATCATATTAGAAGTGAAGTTATACCTTCCTTAAATATCGCTTTCATTCATTCATCACATACATTTATCTATACAACCACCACAAGTGTACATTGATTACAAATCTGACATTCTATATCAAAGCTTACTTAAAGCTTTGCTCAAAGCTTATTGAGTGTGATAATACTCAATAACCTTTGCATTCTATGTAGTTAATAATGCTTGCAAATAAAACAGTCTCCGAGGAGCTACATTGCCTCGGTTGTATAAACTAACTTTAGCCGTGTCTAAAAACAGAAAAGTGATGATAAAGGAGAAACTTGCTCACCAAATGCTTATAGTCAACTAAATTCACCATTTTTCCACTGTTATGTGTAATAATAATCTGTATTCTCAAAGTGCGAACAACTGAAAAATTACGCGACAAATATAGCTCTGCAACTAGATTCTGTTAGATGCACCAATAGAGGACTAAAACAAAACTGCAAAGTTTGTCAAGTCAAAGATTGTTATAGTATTAAAGATTGGTAATCAAGCACTTATCCACATAAATGTTGTTGACTCAGATAAAGTAACTTTTGATGAAATACAATAATCAAAACACCTCGTGCAATAATCACATGCTTCTAAAATTTCCCAAACCCTTATCGTTAATTCAAATAGGTGTAGTCGAACTATAAACCGTTTCCTATTACTAAAATTTATCTAAATCAGCTAGAAAACAACTTTGGTGAATTTGATAAAAGATTAGTTGTTTATCACATGGCATATTATAATTTACGAAGTTTGACTATTATATAACAGTAACCCGGATCGCTGAAATAAACAATAGAACTATTTATCAAATGTCGATACATGATCATATTCTATATATCTATCTATAGAGAGTGGCACATAACGTCCACAAACCTAATTGGGTATGTGATTATCTTTCGTACTCCACAATGGGAATTATTATTAGGCTGCAGTTAGCGATCGGCACACTTTAATAAAGTTTGTATGTGGTATTCCACATAAAATTTACTAATCAGTGTCACCTTTTCACCAGTATAAGGTTCCAAGAGAATGCATGTATGACAACTGATAACAGCTGTATAAGTGCAATTATGATAAGTTTCTATACGTAGTTGTTAAGAATACATCCAATTTTATCCGTGTTGAAACCAGTTATTGCTAAGTAAATATTACGTCTACTATCTTATGACTTCCTCAAGTTTCCGGAAATATGCAACCCTCTTCTTGCGAAAGCCTTGTTGGGAAACATATGAAGCATGAATCAGATTTTCGAAGGAAATTGTCCTTATTGTATTACACAGAACATATTTGGCCTCTGACGCCTGGAAGAGGTATCGACTAGACAGCAGACACATGGATACAATGCATATGACTTGAGATACTATTGTATCTAAATTAAATAAAAAACTACTTGATCCTTGATCCACGTCAATTTCAGGGAATTAATTTACAAAGGTGAAACGAGCGTCCACTTTTACTTTCTACACCTATTCAATTTTTTGCTTTCTCTTATCAATAATAAACACATTCAAAAATCAATTTAAATTACCGGTCGGGAATTCGACTCAGCGTGAGCTGCCAAATTTTCCAATTCATGTCCCAATCGAACCAATGCGTCCCGTTTGGTAAGTTGAGTGAATTCAGCAGCCTCGGATGGTGAACCAGCTCGCTTGGTAGTCTGTAAGTATGGAGACGAAATTTATTTTAAATTTATTTAAAATGTTTTAAATGGCAAAGGGGAAGATCTTAATAATATTGCATATAATATGTATGACATTATGATTATGGCTAATTATAAGGTTTATTATATAACATTTGAATTGGTAATTTCAAACACCTTGGCAGTCTTCCCGAACCCTAACCAATCCATTATAGTAACTTATAATATAGAAAATTAGAAATAGAAAAAATGGGTATTATGTGAGAATTTCTACAACTTCCGTTTTATTTGGTGAACCACAATGTATGTCAGACCACACAACACGAGTTATGAAGTCTACCACTGCAAGGATAAAACTATTCTGACAAAATCCTATACAGTCAGTGCAAGTGACGATAGACAGATAAATCTCCCGACTGAATGAACTATTAAATCTGCTGCAAATTCTGGCACTAATATAGGTCGGCCTGGAATAAGAGCATATGTGTGTACACTATAATTTAATATGTAACGAAAAGTAATAAAGTATTACATTTTAAATGCAGCCAGGAAAAGCTATTCGAAAGATTCAGCTCAATCGATAATCTCCAGTGGTTTGGTAACCACCACACACATAACTATAACTAATAGTAGTTACATACACGCGTCCTGTCTGATTTCTAGGAATGTTAGTTCTTGACAAACTTACATTAAGTCCGTATAAGTGACATCTCCAACATTGTGCTAACACAAAAGGCGTGTGCGCTTGTTTTATTAATCAATATTGTTTGGTTGTATGAACGCAAAATATGAAAGTAATAAATTCTTAATAGAACTATAACTATAAAACATAGCATATTGTGTTCTTTTATCCCTTGCCAGACAAGGCTTCCTATACAAGCCCACTTTTGGTATACATGTGTCGGATTTGGAAATTTCACACACTTGTGATAATAATAAATCCCGATGTTGTGACTGCTGACAGATTTGTTTTCCCTAGAGGTGCTAAGCTTGGCACTCAAGGGTCCTCACAGGGCTAATGATTACCCAATATTTCTCTAAAATCATTGCAAATTGCATCCTCAAATTTCGAAACAGTTGCAATTCTTTGGTTTGGTAATTACTAAAGCATTGATAACATGACACTGGCATATTTTGTTTGCATTTGGACATGTACATAGTAATATGTAGATAATATAAGCGATCAAAATTTCCGCAAATTGTTGTCGCCAGACATATTTAAATAGTGCAAATATATTACATTACATATGACCATCCAACATGTATATAAATGGTTATTATTTTATGACGATGCATGCAATTAAAATAAACACACGTATATAATGCTAGGGCAGCAAATAACCTATGGTCGAATTATTTCTATCTTCTCCTATAAAAAACATAGAATTTATGATGTCAATAAATAAGTTTTCGGATGACGAAGATGGAGGAGACAACTCTGGCACCAAGACACCCATAATAAATACAGACGTCAGGGGTCACTTAACAGTGTGACACGTTCTTATATATGGAATATATAAAAACTCGAATCTCATTGAAAAGGCCAAGGACGAATGAGAGGTAGAAATATAATAGGAGCATTATCTAACATATACTGTTAAGACTTGCTACAATTTCATGAGGTATCTAATATTCTCCTATTAGCACGCAAACTGCAGTCGCTGCTCTAACGTTTAATTTTAAGCTTCTTGTAGTCTAACTTGACGGCGTGTAATCTGAGCCCAATTGTTAGAAAAAATAATTTACTAACGCTCTGGTAATGGTAAACAAGATTAAATATCAATATCATAATTACTTTTAAGTACCAGTGCTTGTATACTACTGCTGTAAGTGCTGTTCTAATGGGCTCGTTGCTAAATGAAAAATGTAAAGTATCAACAGACTGTAATAACCAATAACTTATTGGCATTACAAAATCTGCTGGCAGATACTGCGATTCTTCATTTTAGTAACATGCTGAGTGTGTATACACTGGGAGGATTATATTTTCACATTATTCATATTCAAACACTATAACACACGATATATTTACGCTGAAAGCAATCATTCAGTAGGTTAAGTAGGCTTGGATACCTTCAGAAAATTAAAATGCATGTACAAGTGAATTCTCACACTATTCACTTCAATAAAAGTACAGCCTAGAGTCTCGTAAGTATCAAGTTATTTTTCTGGATCAGCAATATATATTGACTCCAGTAAAGAATAAAAGCAGTGGCTGTACACGTATCGCCATTTTTATTCATAAATGCAAACCTTTTAGCATTCCAAGTGCCAAAAAAATCTCCTTCACGAGCAAGGCTACTGAAATATGAAACTGTCAGAACGGTTCAAATGTTTCACAAAAAACCGTTATGTAATGCAATAAAAAACATGTCCAGCATATATATGATATGTATCTATATGCACTAGCCATGACCAATCTGATGATGCAATAATAACCTAAAAAAATATTAAGCAATTTTCTTTTTGGGATACACGGCTCATCTAAAACCTTTAGGCAGGTGACTGGGCTTTTTCTCAGTTGCTAAAAATCAACCACGGGTATTGGATAAAAGACTAATCGTAAGTGTTACATGAACTACAAATCCGCAAATCTTAAGAAGTATGGTGCACAAACACATGCGGATTTTACAGATAATACTTGTTATCGTCGTTTTCAATGCCACACAGTCAATGTCAATGCCAACAAGATTATCCGCAGAAAATGCCGATAGGTTTATACTACATGAATTTACATGCTAAAACGCTACCACGAAATAATATTGCATAACTATGTACCTAATCAAGAATATCAATGTGATGGAACATGCCAATTGTATAGGCCCTGCATATAAGTAAGTTATACCGAAGGACATGTTAACGAGCGCCCAGTTTTGTCATTCGACATAAACATATGACCATACATATAGCTATGTACTTTAGCGCTAGTACTGCTGTAATTGAGTAAATCTCACAATCAGATACGTAATTCTATCAACATTTTTATATAATTACTATACATGCCGTATTTATACATGCACAGCTCATCTTATAAATCCAAAGACTTTTTTTTGCCACTTACTCACGGCGTAGTAAAAACTTCTTATACCTGCGTCCTGCTTTGAAATATGAATGTCAGAATAATACAGGATAACTACAGAAAATGGAAATTAGAACATAACTGATTTAGCTTTAAGTACAAGAATCTCTTACTCACATACTTAAACCAGGCTTGACTTTGACTATCAAATAAGAAATACACTATACATCACATGGCAAGACCCAACTATACTATAAATAGCATGTAGGAAAAGGCCAAGGTTTTTGCAGTCATTTGGTAGATACTTTGTAACACTCTCTCCACTCATCGTTAGATTGATATGCATTTGAATCACTACAAGATTTCAAATTCATAAACCCTGGTTCCATTTACCGGTAATGTACTTATTTGCGATGCCGATGAAATATTTTCAAGGAATAGACGAATATGACGCTAGATTTTTAGAAGCGGAAATGCAAGAATGTCCAGTCTATAAAATAGAGATATAGGGCAAGTATAAATACTCATGTATTAACAAGTTCTGACACGTGCACTTGACAAGAAAGTTTTACACATTTTATTACTTTCTTGAGATCTGATTACAGAGTGCGCTACTGTTTGCTGCAGCCGCACGTGCTACTCCCATAAGTATTTATGAATCAGAATCCATTTAATTTGTCAATGTTTCAAATTTTCTAAATAATTATCCCTTAGACTATTAGATGTTTTTACGAACCACATGGAAGAGATTTAAGAGAAATAATATAATTATAGAGAATTTATGATATGATAGTAAGGTGTAATTTGTGATTGTTCTACAGGTAAAGAAAATATAAACATTAATAAATGTCAAATCAAAATAACCACATTACTTATT
>JAQGAK010002029.1:0-23904 GCA_034696945.1 Lipothrix lubbocki
ATTGTGTGTTTTATAATTATTTTAAATTAATTTTGAGTGTTATAATTATTTTAAATGAATTTTGAGTGTTATAATTATTTTAAATTATTTTTGTATTAATTTTGTGTTGTATAATTATTTTGAGTTATTTTTGTATTAATGTTGTGTTTTATAATTATTTTAAATTATTTTTGTGTTAATTTTGTTTTAAAACCATGTAATTTTAAAAAAAATTAATTAATAATAATTTTAAAATTATCTTTAATATGTTTTGTTTTTTTGTAATTATTTTTAATTTATTTTAATTTATTTTATTGTTATTGCTTATTTATCATTTATATAATTGTAGTAGTGGATGGAAAAACATTTTTCAACCAACTTTTGGTTTATTTCGTCGCAGTAATGAATTAAATAATTATTCTTCACACTATGTCATAGTGACAGTGACGGAAGCAGAAGCTTCTCCATCAGCGATCCCACAAAGTTCGGCAAGAAAAAATTCACAAGAAGGAAAACTGGCTCTGGCGCGAAGCGAAATGCTCTGCCGGACCCGGATCGGGCTAGGATGCAACGGGAAGCGGAGGAATTAAACGCGAAATATCCTGGGATTTGGAAGACATTAAAAATGAATAAACCCGAATGGTATTTATTGTTTCTTGGAGGAATTGGATGCGTCGTGACTGGAGCCATTACTCCAATCTTTGCTTTTTTCTATGCGGAGATGTTTGCTGTAAGTAGAGTGAAATAATATTAATATTCCTACGTGAATTCTAAATTAATCTTTAAAATTTTATTTTTATGTATTGTTGACTATAGGATAGATTAGAAATATTGTTGAATGCACATAATAGTTAATATTATTAATTTATTTAAACCTACAGACATTCAATTTAGTTGGTGATGCCCTGAGAGAAGCCAGCTTCTTCTGGTCAATGATGTTTTTGGTTCTGGCGACTGTCAGTGCTTTTGGATTTTGGCTTCGGGTAATGCCCCTTGTGTGTTGTTGTTCAAATTATATTATTGTCGACAAAATTGTCTCAATAATACAATAATTTTACAAGCAAAGTTTCAATATTATTTTAATTAAATCAGTTAAAATTATTAATATTTATTTAATATGTAAAATAAACATGATTTTAGACGATCTGCGTAGCTTCAGCTGGAGAATACCTCACAATGCGTTTGAGACTTTTGAGTTATTCCGGGATCATTCGCCAGCCCATCGGCTGGTTTGATAAAGATTCTAATTCTCCCTCCAGACTCTCCACTAGACTTGCAAGAGATGCTCCAATTGTTAAAGCTGTAAGAATTGGTCATTTAATTATCTTAAACTATTTTTCTGATACATATTAATATGATTATTTGCTTTTCAGCTTCGGGTTCATTTTAAATCCCTTTATTTTATTACTTTTTTAAATATTTTTTTTCATTTATTTAATTAATTTAATTTACTTTACAGGCTGCCGGTCACCGGCTAGCGACAGTGGTAGCCGCCCTGGTCACGATTGTGGCAGCTTTAGCGATAGCATTTTATTTTGGTTGGCAACTCGCCTTGGCGATCCTCGCTGGATTCCCGATCCTAATTTTCGCTGGCTACGTCCAAATCCAAGTTGGGAAGAGTGGACAGAAAAAAGATGCCGTTTTAATGGAAGAAGCTGGCAGGGTAGGGTGTATCTTTGTTTTTCGCATCTAGATTAATGTCTCATAGCTCAATCAATATGTAATGTTGTTTATTTACTATTTACTCCCTATTAGTTTGATTTTGTATTATTAATTTATTAAAATATTTCAGACCGCCAATGAAGCAATTGCGAATATTCGCACTGTTCAAGGCTTGGCACAAGAACGTGTGTTTTTTGAAAAATATTTGGAGTTACTGCTTCCTGTCTATGTGTAAGTAGTTTATATTAAATTTAGAAAAAAGTGGTACAATTATATTGCTATGTCTAGGTATAATATTGTTTGATAAATATTTTTTTTAAATTAGGGAAGCGCATAAACAAGGAGTGATCTATGGACTCGCCTTTGCTTTCTCCGAGGCCGCCATATTCATGATTTACGCCGCTGCCTTTAGATATGGAGCGTATTTAATTGAAGTTGGAGCCATGGAACCGACCAGTGTTTTCCGGTAAAAAAAATTCTTCTTTTTATATTTTAGTAAAATGTTGTGCAGTTAGTAGCTGAGTTTTCCTGGTGGGAATGACACTATTTCTAAATCGACCACGCCATTAATTGTTATGGCAAAAATTAAAAAAAGAATTTTAATTAAATGATGTTATACTTATAATATTTTAAACTTGAAAATTAATAGTATAATTATTTAATTTTCAGCGTCTTCTTCGCCGTCGCTTTTAGTGCCGTTGCTGTCGGTCAAATGACATCCTTCGTTCCGGACTACACAAAAGCAAATTTGGCTGCGGCGCTGATTTTTAATTTAATTGAACAGAAATCCAAAATTGATCCTTTTAATCCCCATGGTGTTAAACCGGAATTAGAAGGTCGAATTACATTCACAGATGTCATTTTCCGCTATCCCAACCGACCGGACATGGCAGTGTTGCAAGGTTTGAGCTTTGATGTTTTGCCTGGACAGACGTTAGCCCTTGTTGGGCCTTCGGGCTGCGGAAAATCCACTGTGGTGTCCCTAATTGAGAGATTTTACGATGTTCTGGATGGGCGTGTGGTAAGATTTGACAAATTATTACACGATTTTACTAAAAATAAGTGAAACATTACAAAATAAATTATCAAAACTCTGGAAATTACAAAATTATTTATGACATGGAAAGCATAAACTATTTTGTTAATTTCCTGATTTTCGGTAATAAAATATAATTTATAACCTTATCAATTCAAAAATTCGTAGGAAAAATTCTAAATTTAAATTTATTTTTTTAATTCGCAGATGATCGATGGCTTTGACGTCCGATCCCTAAACGTCGCGCACTTAAGGAAGCAGATCGGTCTGGTGACTCAGGAACCGGTGCTTTTTGACTGCACGATCCGGGAAAACATTGCTTATGGCTATGCCGATGGCTATAAATTTGTCACTGAAGACATGATCATGGAGGCGGCGCAGAATGCAAATATTCACAATTTTATTTGTAGTTTGCCTCAGGTAATTATAGAACTCTAGGAAATAAGGCTGTAGTGGAAATAATAATAATTATCATTATAGTAACAATTACTAAAAATAAATTAATAGTAAAAATAAGTAATAAATAAATTCTTTAATTAAATTTTGAAATTAATTCTCTCGTTCTTTACAGGGTTACGACACTTACGTTGGCGAGAGGGGAACTCAAATGTCGGGTGGACAGAAACAACGAATAGCCATAGCAAGAGCTCTGATTCGAGATCCGAAGATTCTTCTTTTGGATGAAGCCACGTCTGCTCTTGATACAGAGAGTGAGAAGGTATTTAAATAATGATTTAACACATTATTTTTTATTTTAATTTCAGAATTTATTTTATGGATTTAATTTCATGTTAATTTGTGGATTTAATTTCATGTTAATTTATGGATTTAATTTCATGTTAATTTATGGATTTAATTTCATTTTAATTCATGGATTTTATTTCATTTTAATTCATGGATGTTATTTCATTTTGACGAAATAATTTAATTCAATTTTCATGCGATAATTAAAATTATATTACACAGTAATTTTACAATTTGATTTTCATTTAAAGATGTATTTTAATGTCTATTTAGGTCGTACAAGAAGCGCTCGACAAAGCCCGCGCCGGCCGAACTTGCATAATAATAGCGCACAGACTGTCCACAATCCAGAATGCAGATCTAATTGCTGTGGTGAATAAAGGGAAGATTGTGGAAATTGGGACGCATGACCAGCTAAGGTCTCGCAAAGGGATTTATTACAAACTTACAAAAAGACAGCAAATCACGCATTGAAAAATATTAAAAATGTATTTATTAAATCACTAATTTAATATTTTAATCACAATATTTATTATTACTGCATTTCTGTTCGATGGAGATTTTAGTTGATTTTTAATTTGTTATACATTGTAAACTACATATTTGCTAAGTTATGCTAAAATAAACTGTCAATTTAGGTATGTGATCAATTTTTCAAAATAATTTTCTAAATTATTTAAATATAAGTATTTACATATTTATTGTCATCTCCAGAACATCCACCACCATGGTTTCCTACTCTTCGGTTTCTCAATTTCCTCAAGCTGCTTGGTCAGCATATATATTTTTACAGTCGCTGCCCTAAGTTTCGCACGAGTGTTCTTTTCAGCTTCAACCGCAAGTTTTGAATTTAATTCATCTTCATTGATTGCTCTATAACTTCCCTGGATTCCCACTGGGGCGTCTTCATAAGCTTCGGAATAAAGATCATTTTCATCAGCTTCATTCCCAGTGGAATTGACTTCGTAACTCCCGGATGTTTCCTGAGAAAGGTCGTCACGCTCTTTCGTCGCCCTTTCCAATTCTTGCTTAAATAATTCCCGGGTCACTTTATTTTTCTTGATACTCAAGCGCTGGTTCTTAAATCCATAGAAGAATTCCCTTTGTTTCCCCAGCTGCGATTGGGCATTTTCAATGTCGTCCCTTAGTTTCATTTTGATTTCCTGCTCACCAGACTGCAACTTCTGATGTTCCTTCAATTTCACTTCTAGTACTGCATTGTGCTCTGCAATGCTTTGCTTATCTTTCTTCAGTTGATCAATTTCGTATTGCATGTTCCGAATAAAAGCCTCGGATGCTGCTTGCTTGACCTGGAATTCGTCCGCCGCTTGCAACCGTTTACGGATTTCAGCATTCATCGGGAAATAATTGTCGTGAAAAGCTGCGTCGCAGAGATTTTGGATTTTTTCCAAATACTTGTTCACCGTAGCATCGTCTCCCATCTTCTTCATTTCTGCGTAAACTCGCTGTGCATAAGACACCAATTCCTCGTGGTATTTTTCTATATCTTCATCGGAGACACAAGATTCTTCGGAATTGAGGAATTTGTTAAATTGCTGCTTGTAAGCTGCAAAAGCTTTGTTGGCGGCGACTTCATTTTGAAGTAAAATCGTCGATTCCGCAATGGTCTTCGCCTCCGGGAACTTCGTAGCGGAGGTGGCGCATTCTTCACCCCAAATTTCGATGTAATCCTTTAATTGTCGCCCCAGAACTTCTAATCCACCGACCTTTTTCGTTATGCAGTGCTCCCTCGAAAGCATCCGCTCGATGAATTCTTTTAAACAATCTTGAAAATCCTGATCAGGTTGGTGCACCGTGGAATTTTTGATGAAATTCCTCCCTGGCATTGGTAGAATGAACATTCCCACGTTGGCGTAGCTACTCAAAATCTCATTTCGTACAGTTTGAAGTTCTACGGGCATTGAGTCTTTGGCAATCATCGCATCTTCGAAATAATTCTTTAAAGAATACCTAGAAGTTTCAACATTTGGACTATGGAAACCCAAGTTGTATTCCGTGTATTCAAAATCTCGAAGGAGGAACATGAAATGCGGGAGCTCTTCTTCGATGGCTTCATCCGATGAAATTGCTTTGGCATAGCTGGAGAAGTATTGGATGTTCTGGAGGAGATTTTCATCAATCTTGCATTTGACATTGTAGATCATGACGGATGAAAGCAAGTTACTCAGGGCATAAATCATCGCGTTCTGCTGGAAAGTAGTGTGCTGGTCAAATAAGCCTTGGCAATCCAATAATAAAATAGCTACTTGTCGTCCCTCGAGCGTTCGGACAAATGGCTTTGCATAGACGTTTATTCCGACTGTTTCCCTTTCGCTTCCGCTACGCCAACTGAATATCCTTCCTCTGGGGACAACTGTTGATGGAACCAATTGGGAGTGTGGTCGCTGTATTTTAAGTACCGAATGAAGTAATTTAAGACGTAGGATTTCCCTTCTCGGCTGGATCCATTTATAGAGAAAATGACAATTGGAAGTTCGGGGACTTTGTCTAGAATTCTTGTTAATTCAACCGTGTCCACATGAAAAGAGTCGTTGTAGATATGAAGTATTTGGATCGTAGATTTTGACGACTGCACGGACGTAGAGCGTGCATGTCTTGTCAACTGATTATTTGTGACTTTCTCCCAAGGACGTTTTGCGAATGCCATGGAAGCCTGCCTTGCCACACTGACTGATGAGTTCTTCGTTAGAGATGGTTGTGATAGTCGAAATGGGTTGCTTGACGTTGCCGACAATGGCGTCTTTGGGGAAATACTTTTGTTGCCATTTGATAAATCAAAAAATGGGTTGGAAAACGCCGTATTTAATTCAATTTTCGGCATTCGGGATGAGTCATCTGGAATTTTCGACGAACTGATTGGCAATTCATAGATGGATTCACTGAAGGGTGTTGATTCTCCAAAATTTTTGTATTTTGTCCTCGAAGCCCCGGGGGGTTTGATTCCAATAGGCGGTTTGATAAATCCATTGGGGTCATCCTGGAAAACAGGTTTTTGTGCCATCGGAGTAACTCTGACAACGGAAAGATCTCCAGTAGACCCGTTGTTAAATTTCTGGATTAAAGTCCCGATTCTTTTGCGATTCCACTCCGTCATGATTTATTGATTAACTAAAACGAGTAAAGGCAAGATTCGTTTAATAAATTAAACGAAGATACATACGTATTATGGTACATTATTAACTATTCAGGTTTATATTTCATTGAAAAAATAGATCGTACGTCAATTTTTGTAGAGTTCTTACCGTTGATGATGTGACACCAACAGTACCAAAGTTCTATAGGTTTTCAATTCATTTTTATTTTTGTTGGTCGAATATAACTGATATAAACCTCCCAACGGCTTTTTCAAATCTGAGAAATGGCTCTTGTGTAATTTAGTCATTTAAACCAAGAGTTTAAACTTTATTAAATAATCCGAATTTTCGGCTTCTTCGTCTTTGGTTGTGTTTTAGTTACTGTGATATTTTTGAGGCTTTTATAAGGCTAACCTTCGTCATAAAACGATTTTGCAATCTTACGTAAAATAATGCATATCAGGTCGTTGTCTGGTGATGGCTGAGCACAGAAAATTTCGCAAAAACATATGAACATATAGATACGAGAACTCAATACGCAATTTAGGATTAGGACATTTTGCCCATGATTTCCCGTCTGAAGAAATGGATTAGCAGAGTCTAGCCGTCGTTTGGAAGCTACTGTTGCCGATCTGTATTAAGCCACATTAGGAAATAAAAATGTACAATAAAGTTTGGTTTCGCCACTGCATTGCGTTAGCTTTTATCATTTTATTCCAACCCCACCATCCTTCAAATATTTATTTTTATCTGGGCATGAATAAGATATAAATACAAACATTTATTTTTGCTTATAATTGAATTTATTGTAGACAACCACAGCGTACGAGGAAATTCAAACGACTATTTTTTCTCGGGAAACGTTTTCTCTACTGACAATTGAGTAATCTGTCTGAGGATGAAAATGTCAGCTTTTTATTCTCTATAATAATTGTGATGTACAGCACTTCAAACTTTATACGTTATACTTCTGAAATTAATGTTTACAAGCAAATATTAATGAACAACTACTTTTTATCCTTGATATGTAAGGACATACATTTTAAAAATACAATCAAAATCATTTTTTTCTGTCGCTGTCGCTAGACATGAAGTCACTTTTTTAAATTATGTCAGCAGATCTGAAATAGGCAGATTATCAAAAGTCATTGAGCTGTGCTAATAGCAATCAACATGATACTGACAAATCATACGAGCATTTTATTAGTATTTATGACTTCGTTCGGCTTGCTTCAATCAATCGTTTTTGCAGTGCCCAAAAAACAAGGTACGATTTCCGATATCGTACTCTCAACAAAATTCTTAAATAAAGACAATATAAACTCAAACTACAACATCCCTACCACCTACAAAGTAAAAAACTCGAAATCAATAAGAAATAGGCATCATCCAGCTCCTCGAGTTTACTGGCCCGACGATGAAGATAATCACACCCGAGATGAATCAACTCTTGGAAAAAGTGGCCGACCTTCCCATTGTCCTAATATCAATGAACGGCTCCAGTCGCGAAGGGAAATCCTACGCCCTCAACTATTTCATCCGGTACTTTAAATTTAACAGCAACTCGAATTCCCATGATGATCAATGGTTCAAATCAGAGCTTCCCCCAGAAGAACTATTCTCCTTCAAGAGCGGCCGCGAGAGGGAGACCGTCGGACTGAATTTGTACTCCGAGCCCTTCATTTTTACAACTGCCACCGGAAATCGACTTGCGATTTTACTTCTGGACTGCCAAGGATTGTTCGACGACAGGACGAATTTCAAGCAGAACGCGGTCATCTTTGCCCTGAGTAACCTATTTTCGTCCGTCTTGATCTACAATGTAAAATGCAAAATTGAGGAAAATCTTCTCCAGAATATTCAGTTCTTTTCGAATTATGCGCAAGCGATTTTTAGAGAACAACAAAAAGCACGACAGAATCTAGGCCACAATTGGGGAAATCACCAAGAAATGCAAGAAACCGGCGAACCTGTTGATTTACTTCCGGTTTTGACATTCCTAATCAGAGATTTTGCATTTGATGATGAATATCCATTTGGATTACATTCGTCGTCTGAATATCCTGAAGATGGTGAAGATCCAAAAAATTATTTCCAAGCCAGCTTCTCCATCAATCAAAGCATGCCACTGGAAAATCAAATCATCCGGAAAGACATTCTTAGTAAATTTGAAGACGTCAACACGTTCCTGGTGCCCTATCCGGGCCGTCCATTTCTTGAAGATTCAATTTACAACCCACCTGATGAAGATTTCCAAGAATATTTGAAACTCTTCGTACAGACAATGACTCAAGACAATTTCCTTAAAGTAAAAAAGAGTAACGGGAAAATCCTTACTGGAAGACAATTCCAACAAGAACTTACTGAATGGGTCAAATTATTCGAAGAATCAGTTTCAAAATTCCCGGAAATTCAAACGCTGGCTCAGTCCCAAAGTTTAATTCGTAATGAAATAGCACTTTCAAGTTCATTAAATATTTTTGAGGAGAGATTCGAACAACTTTTTAAATCTCCGCGCCATATTGAATTGACTGAAGACGATTTAGCTTCTCGCTCTCAAATTTTCTTCGAAGAAGCTCATGTCAACTTTACAAAATCAAGACGAAGGGAAAATCAGGAAATTCAGGAGGAATTCTTAAGAAAATTGGCAGAAGGGTGTCAAGAATTGTTCGAGAATTATTTGTGCATTCACAAAAATGCCCAGGCACGCTTGCGACTTAAAATTCATCAACAAAAACTCGAGTTACTCAAGCAGCATGAAGTTCAGTCGCTGGCCGGCGAAATTGCGGAGTTAAAATCCGTTCGATTTAATGATGATCGGTCTTTGGTTTTAGCAGGAGATAATGATTACAATGTTGTAAAAAGGATCCCTCGAGCTTCTGCAAAGCTGAAAAGAAATGTTGCACCACAACCACAAAAAGTAAATTTTAGGGATGAAAATAGCGCAGAAATCCCGGCAGCAGCGGAAGCTCCGCCGCGCTACGAAAATACTAAATATGCTCAGAAATTGCGGCAAGGATATCCCGAGGTACAAAATGAAGCAAAATCAATTATGCTTGTCAAGTCATCTAGAAGTTCACAGGATGCAATGATGACGAGAAAAACCCGTGAAGGCAATGGAAACAGAAACAAAATGCCTGCGTTTTCAAGCTTCAGGAACTTCTTTACTAGGTTATTTGTGACGGGTCCTCCAAATTTGAATCGGAAATTTCAGTCTATGTTTAAAACTAACATAATACAGTTTAAAAATTAATTTGTAAACATATTTAGTTAATTGAAGATTATGCTTTTAGTTTTTAATTGCAATATTAAATTCAGCAAGTAATATTTGCTGCTGAATTTCACATGGGTTATGGAAGCCTAATGAATTTTATTTTAAATGTACAATCACTTAGTTATTATTTTAATCACACACTATACGCTATTTGCTACGTTATGCTCAATTAAACTGTCAATTTAGATAAACAAATATTCAATTTCTAAATATCTAAATAATTTTAATAAATATTCATCAGCGTCCCCAAAACTTCCACCATTGCTTGCTATTTTTCGGTTTCTCAATTTCTTCAATCTTCTTAATCAGTGTGTAAATTTTTATGTTCGCTGCCCTAAGTTTTGCATGAATGTTTTTCTGTTCGAGTTCAACAGCCAGTTTTGAATTTACTTCGTCTTCATTTAATGCTCTATAACTTCCTTGGATTCCTACTGGAGCGTCTTCATAAGCTTCGGAATAAAGATAATTTTCAGCTTCCGTCCCATCCGAATTTAATTCGTAACTCGTTTGCTCATAAATGGCGTCCCGCTGTTTAATCGCGACCTCCAATTCTTGGTTAAATAATTCAGGGGTCATTTTATTTTTTTTGATGCTCAAACGCTGGTCCTTAAATCTATCGAAGAATTTCCTTTGTTTCCCCAACTGCGGTAGGGCATTTCCGATGTCGTGTCTTAATTTCAGTTTGATATCCTGCTCATCAAATTGCAACTTCTGATTTTCCTTCAATTTCACTTCTAGTACTGCATTGTGCTCCGCAATACTTTGCTTATCTTCCTTCAGTTGCTCAATTTCGTATTGTAATTTCCGAATAAAAGAATCGTTAGCTGCTTGATTAACTTTAAATTCGTCCGCTACTCAAAATTTCGAAGCTAAAATCAGTTGGAGTTTTAGACAATCGCGTTTCGCGTGTTGTCTCACGTAGTAATTTAGTAATGTTAGAATTTTGAAAAAACCTACGCCATCTGTGAAGCCAACGCTGTCTCCATTACATAGAGAAAATTTAAGGAACGGAGAGCCTAGTAATTATGCAGAAAATCATCCAGGGGGGGCCGCAAAAATGTTGAGCAGAATAATAATCAGAAAGTACGTCGAGAATTTCAACCGGAAAACAACGAAGCAAAAACAATTATTCCCGTCAGGCAATCAGCTAGTCCGGTTAAAACTATAAATGAAATCCCGCAAGCCAATCAAGAACTAATTCGACGATAGCAGAGATTGTCCGCATTTATAATTTTCAAAAACTTTTCTCTAATTTATTTTCGAAGCATCCACAAACTTCGAATCGCAAACATTAGTTTTTGGGGGAGGAAGAAATAAATAATAAATTAAGAATATATTAAAATAAATTCCGTGCACCCTTGGAATTAATTTTAAATGCTGTAATTAATTTTAATTATTATATAAATTAAATGGAGGTTTGGTTATTTTTATTTTTTGCATTAGTTTCGGCAGCGAAGAAATAATGACCATGAAAATATGTTTTATTAAAATAT
Source organism: Lipothrix lubbocki (assembly GCA_034696945.1). Lineage (NCBI taxonomy): Eukaryota > Metazoa > Arthropoda > Collembola > Symphypleona > Sminthuridae > Lipothrix > Lipothrix lubbocki. The sequence goes on from JAQGAK010002029.1 coordinate 11,284, forward strand.
TATGTCCATTTTTAGTTGGTTACATTAACAATATTAATAATTATTATGTGAAAATAAATTATAAATTGTATACAAATGAAATTAATGTAATATAAAATGCTTGTGCATAATTTTCATTTATGCATAATTTCATTAAATATTTACTGCCTTTACCAGAATTGCCACCACTTCTTCTTTTTCTTCGGTTTCTCAATTTCCTCAAGTTTCTTGCTTAATGAATGGATTTTTGCATTTGCTGCCCGAAGTTTTGCCTGTTGAATTTGTTCCTGTTGTTTTTCAAAAACAAATTTTGAATCCATTTCGTCTTCATTGAAAACTCTGTAGCTTCCTTGGATTCCTTTAGGAGCATCTTCATAAGCTTCGGAATAAATGGCGTCTTCTGCATCATTCCCATCCGAATTGACGTCCCAGCTCCCGCGGGTCTCATCATAAAGGTCTTCCCGCTCTTTCTTCGCCTTTTCTAATTCCTGTTTAAATAATTCCCGCGTCACTTTAGTCTTCCTGACGCTTAACCGATGGTCCTTGATTCCACCGAAGAATTCCCGCTGTTTCCCCAACTGTGGCAGAGCATTTCCGATGTCAGAGTTCAATCTCATTTGAATTTCCCGCCGATCCGACTGCAACTTCTGATTTTCTTTGAATTTCGCCTCTAATTCTGCCTTCAGCGTAGAATAGTTTTTCCTTTCTTCCTTCAATTGTTCAATTTCGTATTGCATTTTCCGAATAAAAGCCTCGGTCCCTGCTTGCTTGACTTTGAATTCTTCCGCCACTTCCAAGCGCTTACGGATTTCGGCATTCATCGGGAAATAATTGTCTTGGAAAACGGCATCGCAGAGATTTTGAATTTTTTCCAAATACTGTCCCACAATAGTTTCATCGCCCATTTTCCGCATTGACGTGTACACTTGATTTGCATAAGACACTAATTCTTCGTGGTATTTTTCCAGTTCTGCATCGGACACACCCGCTTCGTCGGAGTTGAGGAACTTGCTAAAATGTTGCTTGTAAGCTGCAAAAGCATTGTTGGCGGCGACTTCATTTTGCAGAAAAATTGTCGATTCAGCGATGCTCCTCGCTGCGGGGAATTTCGTCGCGGAAGAAGCGCATTCTTCGCCCCAAATTTCTATGTATTCCTTTAATTGCCGCCCGAGAACCTCTACTCCGCCGATTTTTTTCGTTATGCAGTGCTCTCCAGTGTGCATGAGCTCGATGAATTTCTTTAAATAATCCTGAAAATCTTGATCAGGTTGGTGGTCCGAAGAATTTCTGACGAAATCCCTCCCTGGCATTGGCAAAATAAACATTCCCACGTCGGCGTAGCTACTCAAAATCTCATTTCGTACAGTTTGAAGTTCCACGGGCATGGAATCTTTGGCCGTCATCGTGTCTTCGAAATAGTTTCCCTCGCAATTGTCAGAAGTAATATCGGAACTACTTTGGCAATGATAACCGAAGTCGTATTCTACAAATTCAAAATCTCGAAGCAGGAACATGAAATGCGGGAGTTCTTCTTCGACGGCTTCATCCGATGAAATTGCTTTGGCGTAGCTGGAGAAATATTGGATGTTCTGGAGGAGATTTTCTTCAATCTTGCATTTGACATTGTAGATCATGACGGATGAAAGCAAGTTACTCAGGGCATAAATCACCGCATTCTGCTGGAAAGTTGTGTGCTGGTCGAATAAACCTTGGCAATCCAATAATAAAATGGCGACTTGACGTCCCTCGAGCGTTCTTACAAATGGCTCAGCATAGACGTTGATTCCAACGGTTTCCCTCTCGCGTCCGCTACGCCAACTAAATTCTTCCTCTGGGGACAATTGCTGATGAAACCAATTCGGATTAGTTTCACTGTATTTCAAATAGCGAATAAAGTAATTTAAGACGTAGGATTTCCCTTCTCGGCTGGAGCCATTTATGGAGAAAATGACAATTGGAAGGTCGGGTACTCTGTCCAAAATTCTTGTCAAAGCATCCGTGTCTACTGTAAAGAATTCTTTGTCGATGTGGAGTATTCGGGCCGTGAATTGTGACGATGCTGTTGACGTATTTTTAATTTTAGTCGGTGCATTATGCTTGAATTTTGTCAGCGCCTCAGTTGCAAACTTGGTTGATTTACTATTTGCTAATTTCGTCATTGTACGTTTTGCAAATGTTGCGGATGCAATTTTGTTCGAACTGATAGTGGCTGAGTTACTTGGTGGTGAAAGAAATGGATTGCTTGATGAGGCTTCCGCTGTATTAGTTTCAGCAATGTCTGTTTGATGACCTAACGAATCAAAGAAGGGGTTGGTTGACGTACCAATTGTTAGTCTTTTCTGGGATTTCGGGGATAATTCTTCAGAATTTTTTGAAGAAACAATTGTGGATGCAGAACTGCAGGAGTCATTCAAGGTTTTTGATTCGCCCCAATCTTTGGACAATGGTCTTGAAAACCCCGAAGATTTAACTCCAAAGGGCGGCTTGGAATATCCATCAGGCTTTTTTGCGAGCGCGGGTTTCTGAGAAATTATCGTCGGAGCAACTTGTGCAACGGGACGATTCCCAATAGAAGATTTGTCAAAGTCCTGGATTAGCTGACTGATTCGCTTGCAATTCTGATCTGCCATGATTTGTTAGGTATATTGGTAATAACTGTAAAGGGAAAAAATACATGAATAAAAGATGTATTTAATTAACATTTAATATTTTATGTACTAAATAATAGAAATATTAAGAATAATAATAGTAAATTAATCCTTTTTACCTTTACTACTGTTCATTCGATAAAATCCTCTTCCATCAGTGAACACGAACAACTTAAATTTTCAAGTTTTCTCACAACATTTTCTTTTGGAGGAACTGTACAAGTTGTAAGTTCGTTTTGGTTTCGTTAAGTTTGGATCAAACTACTAAAATCCTATAGCTTTTGATTAAAATAAATGAGTCATATATATATAGCTCAGGAAATTTGATAGCGTAAAGCTACACTTCTGGCATGTTTTATTGATTGTGAGATTGATTTTTATTACATGATTTCCTTACATCTATATCTTTATATGCATGATCTATGTATATGTAGTGTGTTTATAACATAAATAATACATACAATATTTTTATCTATTGGCGACAACAAATAAAATATCAGTATTATTATTATCCATTTTTATATGGTTATTTACGTATATCAGTAATATGTACAGAACATAATATGTACAATTTCACTGCAAAAAACAACTCAAACGCAATTTCGCCTGCAATTATGATCCCTAGATTAATCGTAATGAAAAGTGTGATAGCAGCAATTGTCATATAGTTGAAGACAAAAATATGACTATCTTCATAGGCCTAAAATCATTAATGGCTTTGGTTACAAGTAACGACACAACAAGATAAGTCACAAATATTCCAATGCAAAACTGACTAATGCGTTTAAAAGCATGGGCGCTTTGTTTACATTGTCATGAGTATAGCGCATTTACACGGCAAAAGCAAAATCCCGCTGCTGTTACGGAAAACTACTATTACAAAGTCTTGCATATGTTGTACAAAGGGGAAATATTCCAGCAGTTTCTACCGCTAATGTGTCTTTGCATGGTGGTAAATAAACGGGATAGTCACTTTTGCATTCCAAATTTAACAAATGATATTCGTGAGTCGTAATCATTCTTATTGCATTTTAGCTGCTGTGGAGATAGTTATATTTGCCTATATTCAACGATTATCTCTAATTTCAAATGGAGTAATATTCCTTGATTTATCATTTTGTTAGATGACGTCCGACGGGAATCATTGCTAGCAGTGAGTAACAACCTCATTTTATTCGGCGGCCGCTGATGCAAATCTGTAAGTATAGCACTATACTTTTATAAAATGTAAAAGTATATCAATATATCATTTTAGCATTACAAATCGTTTTAATTTTCAGGTATCACGGTACCAATGTTTTTATTACAAAGTTTTATTATTAGTATGTACATGCATATTTACACGCAGGACTAGTATAATAAAACCATCACTCACAAGCGCAATTGTCAATATATTTTAAGAGCAATGCTTTAAGAGATTCGGTTATATTAATAACTAATACGCAAGTTCTGGGGAAGCTTTAAATTGTAATAAAATAAACTTGATTAGATTAATCTTGTGTGTACGTTCAATATTCAAAACTACTGCTGAGATAAAAAATCTTTTGATTCCCAATATTATATCTTAATGCTAATAAAGGTTTATAAATTCATAAAATACTTCAATTAAACTTGCACATTGTCACAAACCGGATACCCAATTGTATGTATATTTATATTTAATCATAAATTAAGTATTTTAATACAACTAAAAGCATTTAATCCATATGCCCTTCAGACATTCATTAATAAACATATATCTGTATTATTTTTCCAGGATGTGAGCCAACGGATAGAACGCTGCAGGATTATCATAACTACAACTGAGTCATCGTCGTTATCAGTGAAGCCATGGAAGATTTATATTAGCGGCTCTAAAATGAAGCCGTTTGACTCACTCTACAATCTCTAATAATTGTCATTTTCATTTATGCGAGGTGTGACAAATTTGCAAATTCATTTTTCTCTATAATATTTTAAATACAAAAGTTATACAAAGTACATAAGTTTATTGAAAATAATTTCTAATATATACAAACGCTAAGATAAATCCATATAAATAATTTAATAAATAAATCCGGTACACGTACAAAATAAATCCAATATAAACAAAAAAAACGCATTACGAACAGAGAAAATCCGACACAAAAACAAGAAAATCCAGTAATAAAAATAAACACAAAATGGGCGCCATTCAACTTCTGGAGTTTACTGGTCCGACGATGAAGATCAACACGTCCGGAATGAACCAACTCCTGGAAAAAGTGGCCGACCTTCCCATTGTTCTAATATCAATGAACGGCTCCAGTCGCGAAGGGAAATCTTACGCCCTCAACTATTTCATCCGGTACTTTAAATTCAACAGCAATTCGAATTCCAGTGATGATCAATGGTTCAAATCAGACCTTCCCCCGGAAGAATTATTCTCCTTTAAGAGCGGACGCGAGAGGGAGACCGTCGGACTGAATTTATATTCCGAGCCTTTCATTTTCACAACTGCCACCGGAAATCGACTGGCGATTTTACTTCTGGACTGCCAAGGATTGTTCGATGACAGGACAAATTTCAAGCAGAACGCGGTCATCTTTGCCTTGAGTAACCTATTTTCATCCGTCTTGATCTACAATGTAAAATGCAAAATTGAGGAAAATCTTCTTCAGAATATTCAGTTCTTTTCGAATTATGCGCAAGCAATTATTAAAGAGCAGCAACAAGCATGTCAAGAAAGACAAGGACAAGTCAAAAATTTGGACAACCATCAAGAAATGTCAGACACCGACGAACCTGCTGATTTACTTCCGGCTTTGACATTCCTAATCCGAGATTTTGCATTTGATGATGAATACCCCTTTGGTTTACATTCGTCGTCTGAATGTCCTAAAGAAGGTGAAGATCCACAAAATTATTTCCAAGCCAGCTTCTCCATCAATCAAAGCATGCCACTGGAAAATCAAATCATCCGGAAAGACATTCTTAGTAAATTTGAGGACGTCAACACGTTCCTGGTGCCATTTCCGGGCCGACCATTTCTTGTCGATTCAATTAACAACCCGCCTGATGAAGATTTCCAGGAATATTTGAAACTCTTCGTACAGACAATGACTCAAGACAATTTCCTTAAAGTGAAAACGAGCAACGGAGAAGTTCTTACCGGAAGACAATTTCAACAAGAACTTGCTGAGTGGGTCCAATTATTCGAAGAATCAGTTTCAAAATTCCCAGAAGTCCAAACTCTTGCACAAGCCCAAAGTTTAATACGGAATGAAATAGCATTTTCAAGTTCATTGACAATTTTCGAGGAGAGATTCGAACATCTTTTTAAATCTGCGCGCCATATTGAAATGACAGAAGATGATTTAGCTTCCCACTGTAAAAGTTTTTTCAAAGATGCTCAAGCGAGCTTTACAAACTCGAGGTGCCAGGAAAATCCGGAAACTCTGGATGAATTCTTGGGGAAAATGGAAGATGAGTGCCAACAGCTTTACGAAAATTATTTGGAAAGGCATAGAAATTCCAAGGCAACCTTCGAACGTCAAGTTCAGCAACAGAAAATCGAGTCGAGCAATCAACAGAAAATTCAGGAGCTGTCAGAGGAAATGTTGAGATTAAAAACTAATGAAGTTCAAGCTATAACAGCAGAGAACTCAAGACCATTGAAGAGCAACGTTGGAGCTCCCATCAAGCCAAAAAGAAAGGCGCCGCCTACACCAAAAACTGAGAATCCGACAGCGGAAGAAAATTATTCCGAAATTCCTGCACCAGTGGAAGCGCCGCGCTACGAAAATATTGGACTTATTGAGGATTTGCGGCAAGGTTCCCCCTCGGTGGAAAATGAAGCAAAAGTAATTTCCGTGAGTCACACAACAACTCCAGCGGATCCAAATTTGAAAGAAATTCCTGAAGATAATCAAAATAGTAATACAACCACGTTGAAGAAACCCAAGTCTGCATTTTCACGTTTTAAGAACTTCTTCACAGGATTATTTCGGAAGGGCTCACAGAATCTGAATCGAAATTTGTCTTCGAAATTTAGAAAAAGGAACACACTGCAGCTTGGGAATTAGGCTTAAGAAGTCTATTTTATTTATTTAGTGGTATTTCGATTATTTATTACGTTTCAATAAAATTTTCCAGTTGATTCTAACGGCGACAATAATAATACTATTATGTAATATTAATAACTATTATTCTTTGTATTTTCAATTCATTCATACACTGTATTTATTGAGATTAAAATCACTTTTTTCTTTGTAATTTTCAACGTGAATCTCGTCACAAGCTTTTTCGATTGTAGACATGTGTACATTTCCCTACCATTTTTGCATTATAAAGTCTCTCATTCACTCCATGAATTCTTGAGCTGCACACAAGAATGGAGATCGTCTAAAAGAAGTGATGTTTCGGTGGGGAACTTGCCGAATTCCGAAGAAATTGTTTTGGATAAAGGTAACGAAAAGGTTCCAACGTTGAAACAATTTGCTAGAAAATCCTTCCTAGTTTCCTGATTTTTTAAGAATATCTGTATTGGAAGAAAATGTCAGGAAATTATGTCCACACGATGACATACGCTTATCCCGGAGATTCAAGCCTGTTCCTTTGATTTTATGTTAAGTAACGTTCGTACTTCCTGTTCCATGTTATCAACTACGTATTTTTTTCTGAAAGTGCAGGAAAAAATCCCATCAATATTTCAAGAATAGGATCAATTTAAGAATTCATGGATATCCATGCATGCATAGTTTTTGACGTGAAATTCAAGAGTTAATACAATAGATGTTGTATAATAACGTGAATATTCTACTGTGAATTAAGCAAGAAAAGTCATCACTATGTTGTTTGATGCATTTTAAATCAATTTCGAAAAAATTTACCCGGCATGATTTAATTTATTCCAATCTTCGAGTTGAAATCCGTTACAAAAATGTCTCAGCACATTTTCCACTTCAAATCTCAACGTCTCATCACTGGATCCATTTTCCAGCAAATTTATCCAGCACCCCATTAACCAACAAAGCCCTTTCTAAAATATATTATATATAATTATGACATACATTTGAAAACAAAGCTTAATCTTTTTCAAAATATTTTACCCAGAAAAATTCGTTATTCTTCTTAAAATGTTTCACAAAGTATTTTGTGGGATTTATCATCAGCCGTGACAATGTTGATGTTTTTGTCCAAACCTTTGAAATGTATTGATTTTGGATACACGGTAGATGAGTTCTAGGGGTGAGAATAATATTAGTTTTGTATAACAATTTGTATTTTCCATTGTGATAGATTTACATTTTTCAACTGATTTTTTTACCTAGATTATCGATAAACTCAAATTCCAATACATTTTCTTCTTGAAGTCCAATTTTGATGACCTGGCGGATATGCGAGTCTGTTTTCCAGAAGAAAGTGTTTACAAATATGTACACGTATACAAAAGTGTTGCAAGAGAAAGCTACGTACAATGAATGACTAAAAAGTCAAAAACAAATGCCACAACAAAGCACGTCTAGGTCCCTCGAGAGTCTACGCGCGAGTCTACGTACAAAGCGTACTCTCGATGATGGAAATACACATTAAATTTTATCGCGTGTTCCCCACACGGTTGCGATTTTTCCACTCTATCTCTTGTCCATGTAAAAATTTGTTGGAATTCTCTCATGAGTCCAGACTCTTCGAAAATCGTCGGCAAGCTTTTTGCGTTCAGCATATCTATGTATTGATCAATTTTGGCCTCGGCGTCATTGAAAGGATTTCGACCGCTGGAAACTTTAATAAACCCTACTATTTCTATCCCCAGTGGATATCCATTAAGATGGTAGAGCAAAGGTTCAATACTTGGCTGAAGACGTTCTTGTAGGACAGGGCGGTCAATTCCCAATATGTTTCCAAATAGAGTTGACGAATCTTCATTATCCAAACAATTGACATTTATAACCTTCAAGTTATCCATTGGGTCCATCCAAGACGGATTCCCGTTACGTGAGAGCACAATGATCGTAGGATGGGTGTTAGGACAGTCTTGTGGAAAGAAGTCACGAATTTCTACGTCGAGCTTGTCTGCATTTTCGAAGAGGAAAAGCCCGGACGTGTACTTAGTTCTCAGTTTGTGATACATCATCCAAATTATATCTTGTATTTGAGACGAAGGGTCAATACGAAGTCCTGCAGCTTTTGCGAATTCCGTGAGCTGAGAAATTAATGGTTTCTTTTCCGGATCTAAATCAAATGTGTAAATGTAGTCGAGGAAGTCCGAACATTTGTCAGCAATTTTTAGCGCAGTTTCCGTCTTTCCCAGTCCTTTAAAACCATGGAGAATAATTGTCCGTTGTTGCCAACTTTTATTGTTTGCTTTGCTTCACTATATCCAGTATTTTTTGTAATTTGGCTTCCTTGAGAACAAAATGTTGCTTCGGTGGTTGATATCGCAGTAATTTAGCAGCCCTTTGCTCCCGTCGTGGTCGGCTAAAGACAATTTGATTACTTTGTAAATTTTTTGCAAAAATGATTCCACAGTCGCGTTGGTTTAGTATTCCAGTATTTACACTCATATTTGTGGTGACACTAAATCTACTTATGTAGAAATTCACGCAGTCGTATATTTAGCAAATAAATTATAAGAAAAATGTCAATGTGCACAAACTGTTATTTGCATGCAGGAATATGAGTAGTTTAAAACCTGAATCTTGCAAGCTTTATGCTTTGTAGCAGTGTACAACTCATCACGCATCCTGCTGCTCTGCTCATTTTGAGAATTAGTTGACATATCTTATCAGAGTAGAAACTATCATATCTATTAAAATTTTGTATCAACTACATTTCGTGTTTCAATACAACTCATTTTTGGAGATGCAAATTGGGCTATCTACATGTGCGTCTAGATGCAAAGTTTGATATCCACCATCATTTTCAATGCAAGATGGAATAACTCCGCAAATTTACAATTGCCTTGCAGTTGAAATTGTAAATACAAAAGCTCCCTTTGTTTTTAATGCAATTTGAACGGGGATATATACATATATCCCATTTTTGCAATTATATGTCATCTTTTGCATTCGGGTTCAAATGGAGATAGTCCACTTTGCATCTCCACTGACGATATAATAACAGGTTCGTTCATATATGGAGAAATTATAATAAATATAATATACATATTCAGAAATGGACAATTAAAAAAACTATTTTTTATTTAATGTCATGTAATGTACAAAGCATTTGTAACGCGAATAAATATTAACAATTCCTTTTACTTCTAATTTGTGCATTGAGACCAACAAATTTTTTAACATACATGTTTTCACAATCTCTTTCAATTTTAGACATGAATTTCCTCACAATTCTTGCATCACCCAGTTTCCTATTTATTCTGTAAATAGTTTTCACGGACTCCATTAATTCTTCATGGAACTTCTTCAGCTTCAGTTCATCCACACCCGCATGGGGACTTTCTAAAAAGTTTTCGAAATGTTGACGGTACACGGCGCAGGCGCGATCGGCCGCCATTTTATTTTGCAACTCAGAAGTTGTCTCTGCTAGAAGCTCCGGAGTAGGGAATTTGGCCTGTTTAAATTCCATCTCCCATCCTCTAATGTATTCTTGTAATTCCTTGCCGTTGACGGTAATTCCCCCGACCTTCTTCGGAACCAAATGATGACTAGAGGTGACGAGCTGCACAAATTTCTGGAGATTTTCTTGGAAGTCTTGGTCCGGTGAGGAATTTGCGGAATCCCGTAGAAATTGTTTTCCGGGAAAAGGTAACAAGAAGGTTCCAACGTTGGAATAATTAGCTAGCAACTCCTTCCGAGTTTGCTGATTTTCTTTGGGCATGTCCACATGGGGGGAAAATGTGTCAAGGAAATAATTTCGCGGAGAATTCAAGTTTAGCTGGGCGAAGGTGTAGTTGCTATGGTAACCGTATTGGTATTCGTTGAAGAGTTCGAAGTCCCTCAGGAGGAAAATTAAATGGGGAAGGTCTTCTTGAGAATTTTCCTGGGAATTTCGCGGAGATTTCTGATTTTGTTGTTTTGGTTGGAAATATTTAGAGGAGCTGTAAGAATTGTCTTGAATTCTTTGGGAATTTTCTGGAATTCTTTGAGAATTTCCTTGATAAACTTTTGGAACATCGCGAGAAGAATTTTTACGTAAATTCGAAGATTTAATTTCTTCATATTGATTTTGCAACCCCAGAACTCTTGCATACGAAGAAAAATATTGAATATTCTGCAATAAATTCTCCTCGATTTTACACTTGACGTTGTAAATCATCACGGACGACAACAAATTCGACAGAGCGTAAATAATGGAATTCTGATGGAACGTCGTTTGATCATCGAACAAGCCCTGACAGTCCAATAGAAAGACAGCAATTTTCGAAGAATTATGTTGATTCACCAAAAATGGCTCCGACCAAAGGTAAATCCCGACGGTTTCCCTCCGCTGACCACTCCTCCAACTGAACATTTCCCCTGGCGGAAGTGGCTCCTCAAACCAATTCGGCCGTCCTTGGAATTTGTAATAACGGAGGAAATAATTCAGGACATAGGATTTCCCTTCGCGGCAGTTCCCGTTCATAGAAATTATTGCAACTGGGAAATCTTTAACTTTCTCCAAAGCAGTTATAAATTCTTGGAGATTAATTTCGTAGGATCCATTTTCTTTACATTGCAAGAGCTGAACTAATTTCGATTTATCTTTTTCTTCAATTTTATTGTCAGCAATTTTCTTCGATAATAAATTATTCTTTTTTTCTTCGGTTTGGCCAGCAGCAGTCGTCAATACTGATTCCTTCTTTTTTGGTTTCCTGGGTTCTTTTTCTGGATTCTCCGAATTATTTTCTTTGGCAATTCGGATTCGTCCTTCAATCACTTGAGTCAATCGGTGCCGATGTCTCTTGATTTTTGTTTTATTCTTAAAAACTTCGTCGTCCGGATTGCTCGTATTAAAATTGCGCTTCGTATTTTCAGAAACGATGGCGCCTTTACCGACATTATTATGAAGTTCGAATTTACTAACAATGTCTCGTAAATAATTGTTAGATTTACTATTTTGGATTTTGAATTCTTTTGGTGGATCGTCAAACTGCTGCACTAACTTTTTCACGTTGTTCCATTGGGATTTTGTGGTGGTAGCTTGAAGGACAGTTTCTTGATTGATTGAGGATAACTTGGACATATTTGACAACATGTATATGTAATAATCGGTATACTTCCCTGTATTTTCCGGATGGAAATCCAAAACCCGAACTATTGAGCAATTCGACAGGGATTTTAAGTAATAATTATTATAGAAATATTTATGCGCTGTATATGGATCATTATTATGTACATATACGTACATAAATCAGGATTAAAAGTTTGTTACAATAAGGACGCCCTTATTATCTGCGTGCGTATGAAGCTTTTGTTGTTATCTTATCGGGAAAAGTCCAGAGTTGAGCTTTCCCATCGATATCCCTATAATATCTACTCCATATGTTATGTAGGTTAAATATACCTTTCATTTAATTCTGCCAGCTTTATTATCTCTTATCTCTGTTGTATTTTGTGAGTCATGCGGAGTAATTATCTTTTTGCAAACTATAAGCTATAGATAATTTAATTTCAATTTATTTTTTATTACGTCGTGTCCTAAGTTCTAGGTAAATTGCGAGTTTGTGCAAAATGCTTGCTAAAATAAAATAATGAGCATAGTCTACTTATTACAATGTTAGTTGGCAAATAGTGATAGAATCAATCTATTTCAATAAGTTCATTTTGTGATCTTGTATGGGAAGTCAACACGTCACGTCCACTGTTGATTAATGAAAAGTGACACATTCTATTCCTGTTATTAGACAACAGAAGATTTTGAATCACGACCAATTTAAAAGCGTTGATTTTATAAATATTTTAGCATTTAGGTGACGTGACGAGGTATTTTGTATTTATTTCAAAAAATGATTTTTCTTCTGTATTAATTTTTGTATTAATTTTTGTATTAATTTTTGTATTAATTTTTGTATTAATTTTTGTATTAATTTTTG
>JAQGAK010002030.1:0-23865 GCA_034696945.1 Lipothrix lubbocki
ATAAATACAAAAATAAATACAAAAATAAATACAAAAATAAATACAAAAATAAATACAAAAATAAATACAAAATAATTGATTGAAAAAACAAGTCTTTATAAGCCTTCGTTATTTTGATAGAGCACAATGTTTCCATTATTTTATAATTTTGAAAGTTGCAAAATTGCTATGCTTAACGTAACGTAAAGCTAACGTTCGCCGTTTTCCCGCGAAAACATTCAAATTCAAGGATACAGCAGAGAATCTCTCGCATGCTTGGATCGCCTCTTCTCCTCTCAGGGAAAGTTGGTTTCTTATATGGGATTATCAATGCGTAAGCGCCAGTATACAAAACATTTAACGTTAAATAGTGCACATAACACACTTAACAATCCCATATGTAATAATTTCCTTTCACTTCTGCTCACGACTTCATTTATCTTCACCAGATTTCTAAGCCAACTATAAAGTATACTGCTGCCTGCACTCCATGCAAAAGCAAAACGATCTGTTCTGCTGCTGCTGTGGATTTATCTTTAAATAAAGTAAATTATTCCATATGGAATAAACCAGGTTGAGAGGGTTAGAGATAAAAGTCAAGTCAAGTCAATCTTTTGACCAATCTTCAACGGAAATTAACTAACATTCCAGTTGGGTTTGCTGCCGAAAAAACTTTTCAACTTCTTCCGGAAACCATATTTTTGCATTTATTTCCTATTAATCTGTCCTATTTACGAATTTAGCTTTCTATTAAGTTTGCCAGCATGAGGTAAGAGAAATCATTTATTTAAAACATTTTTTAATTAAATATTTATTTTGGAATGTCATTTTTTAAATAATTTATTTTGGAATGTATTTTTTTAAATTATTTATTTTGGAATGTATTTTTTTAATTATTTAATTTCAATATTTTTCGAGTTATTCATTTTCAATTAATTTCTTGAATAATTTTTGAAGTAAATTATTTAATTTTATGAGGTAATTTATTAATTGCTAGAAATTCTAGATAAAGAAATAGTTTAAAATTTGTAATTCTGTTCGGATAATTAATTAATATAATTATTAAATTTCTGCTGCTTTACAGTTCCAAAGTAACTTTCAAGATTGTCCTGACGTCGGATCCGAAACTTCCATTTAAAGTGTAAGTGAAAAATAGCTTATTTGTTGACCCTTGTACGTAGCTATATTATTAACTATTAAGTGTTTAAGTAATTATTGTTGATTATATAATTATTTTAGTTGTACTTACATATGTAGTAAAATAAGAGCTAGAAAGAATAAAGATTGACGAGGAAAACATGAAATTAAGGGTGGGGTAATTAAATAGGAAATTATAAGAATAAAATAAGTTAGTGGCAAGTAAATTGTTGTAAAGGAAAAAGGTCTTTTATCTTTCTGAGTATCGGAATGATTGTATCTTAAAAAGAAGGAACTTGAAAGAGTTTGGCAAGTGTGAGGAGAAACGATGTTTGTTTGAATTCTGCAATATTAACATTATGTTTCCGCATATATGAAAAAAGAAGAGCCGAATAATTGGAAGGATTCCGAAGACGGAGGATGGAAGAAATAATGAAGGGTGGCGGTGCTTCCTCGAGCAAATCTTTAGCAGCGGAAGTGACCCAGGGACTGGAATCAGCGTTAATGCAACTATATCAATTTGCTGAATACACCTTGCCGCAAGCTCTACAGTCGTCTTCGTGGTGTGAATCCAATGTGAAAGATGCATTTGCTCAAGCGGAAATATGTGAAGAATGTTGTCGTCAAATTCCAGAAGATACCCTTTTCAAACAAATTAACTTATATTTAGAAAAGTATCCGGTATCAAAATGTGGTTATAATGGGCTCAATGTAACCTTTTTTTCTCGAGCGGGTCATTTGCTGTACATGAACTTTTTACAAAATCCTTCGATCCGCATGGAAGTTTTGGAAGTGGTCAATCAGGCGTACGAAGATATATTTGGTTTGGAACGACTGCATTTGGTCCAGCGAAAAACTCAGCATTACTTAAACTCCTTCGATACTTTAACAAGATTCCTGACTATTGAGTCGCATCCAACCTCAGCAGTGGAAGTCGAGGCTAGAATCACGATGGAGCGTTTGAAACGTTTTGATAAGGAGAAACAGAAGACCAAAATCGAATCACTTTTAGAAAGCGGACATAGGTACAAAAGGATGGTCTTGTGCATGCTCATCCTCGCGGATTGCACATTCTATCAAGCCATAGTAGATACATTTTCTACTTTACTAAAAGGTCCTCAAGATATTTGGGATGATGACAAAGCTATTACTCTCATCTTTAACACTGACGTGGATGCTTTGATAAACGCAATCTCCAGAGAAATACTTATGTCTACTGATGCCAAGTCCAACTTACTTGAACTTGTATTCTCATTCCTTCTGGATTTAACTCAGGGTGCAGAATTCGTTGACGGCGATTCGAATTGGAAGTTTAGAAGCGCGAGCGTGTCCTTTCAAGATTTCCAAGATTTCAAAAGTGTCATGAACAAATCAAAAAATGTTTACCAAGCCTTCCTTTCGTTACTTAAACTCCATCCGCCAAAAAATTCTCTGTTCTGGACTCAATTTTGTACTCATGAGCCATAACATATGTATTTAGATAATTTACAAGAGTTAGAATAGTTATTATTATAAATAATAAGACTGGCTAAATTAAGTTCTGTTTATACATATTTTTTAATATGTAAAACTTCTTGGAATCCAAATCTTTGAACTGTTTTCTTTGATTTACCAGCCTGAGTGTACCTGAAAGTACACCTTTTACAGCTGTTTTAAAATTTGCGGCGGAAGAATTCAAGGTGCCCCCGGACACTTCCGCTATCATTACTGATGACGGTATTGGTATTAATCCTCAGCAAACAGCAGGTAGTATTATTTTATATCATGATAAAAAATCTTGTTATTTATGTACATTATCAATCCCAAACGATTACGATAAGTTTTTGTTTTAATTGTGTCCAGGGAGTATTTTCCTCAAACACGGATCCGAGTTGCGTCTCATACCCCGAGATCGTGTAGGAGCTCCTCAAGAAAATTAAAGCTGCAAGCTGGTTTCAGTTTTTTCATCATTTCCATCTAACTGTATTAACGCTATATGATATACGTAAAAGGTGCTGAATGGATCAAGTTTCCGGAAAATAAAAATCAGATCAATTTTTTGTATCTTTACCGTGCGAAAATAATTTAGTTTAATAAATTATTGGTATTGCATATTGCGTGTGACAAAAGAAGGAGGAATTTATATACTTTTTTACAAGGACACATAATACAACAATAACAATTAATATACACATAAATGGTCAACCACGTGGAGTTGCATTATTAGTCTTCATCAAAAAATTTATTCTGATAGAACCTAACTCCTTCAATGGACTCATCTCGGCACGCCAAGCCTCTTGTCTCCGTTAGTATCAAAGCATGCTTAGCTAGAAGCACAGGAATATTTGCTAACGTTGCGTATTCTTCAGGGGTCATTGATATATGTTCGTCCAGCTGTGGATAAAAAGTGCGTTAAATAATTTCATGGAAAAAAATTAATTAATTTTGCATGAAAACATTTAATTAATTAATTAATATTTAAGTATAAAATTATATCGGTGTTGAAACAAAATAGTGACTGAACTTTGAAGTAAAACGTACCAAAGAAATTGCAGTTGCAACACAAATATCATCACTGAAAGACTCATGCTGGAGAACTTTGACCTTACTATCGAACTCACGCAATTGAATTGGTAATTTCATTTTTTCCATACAATGACACGCATGCAAAAGATCCTCAGGGGATACCAGCTCCACACCCCGAGCACGATTAAGGCGACAATAGGCTTCTACTAAACTCATCATTCCTCCTCCATCCTACATAGAACCAAAATTACAAAATATAATTCATGTACGTAATCCTGCACGGAGCAAAATAGATGTTCAATTCAGGTTTTACGATTGTTAAAGGGTTATAAGTTTAGTATCTCAGTTAAAGTTTAATGTTGTTAAGCTGGTTGAAAGCAATGCTTTAGGATTTCTTGAGGGAAACTATCTTTCATTATTAGGGATCATAACTACAGAAATTAATTCAGGGGGCAGACCAATACATACTTGAATTTTAAACTAAACTAATTGTAGAACAAGACTATCACTTACTCTAACTTGCTCACTTAAGGCATTTGACACTTCCTGGGCCAGTTTCTCAAAGTATACATGACCGCGACCATATTTTGCTTTCGTAACGGGATCCTTCACACCTAAGCTAAGTAATTGCTGTCGGAATTTAATGGTTTCATCATCCGACACTCCTTGCATGTCCTGTACAAAGATGATCAAGCATTAAAATATGTGATGTATGTTTACCAGTTTCGGAAGCAATATTTCCGAAGATGAAGGTTGTAAATAAATCCATAATAAAGTCTAATCCAAACCAGTCAATATACAGAATTTTCATAGTAAATGAAATGTCAATCATAGTCAGACAGATCTCGCAGAAGTACCTTCATTTTATTCGAAATAGTACTAGCCAGTGCAACCATGGGCTTTGCCATATCAATCAAGGAATTAATATCGTGGAAGGCCTCCGATATATCTTGCTCGGTCTGTCGAGCTTGTTTTTTCAATTGTCTCTCTATGGCGCCGATACCCGCCGGGAGCAGTTTATCCCACAGTCGCTCCTCTAGCACCTTTTGAAGCATTTTATAAAACTCTTCACATCCACCCGCCGTAAAGGTCATCTTGAGCATGTTCAGGCCTAGTGATGGGAATGGGCTTTGACCTCTGTGTTCACAGATCAGAAAATAAAACATAGTATTATTATTACTGATTAGATGATTCACATCAATACTATGATTTCAATGATCAAATTATCAATCAAAATCTCGTAAATGCAAAAAGCTTTAGTAAAAATTGTATTATTAAATTAACGAAATCATCCAAGTATCCCTACCGCATCCCTTCAACTTGCTTGACATGCAAGACAATCTTCGGAGTTTCACTTTTAAATAATGATTTCTTCATGGACTTCTCACATCGTTGAATTGCTTTCAATTCCAGTGAAATAATCATCGCATTATTATTCCATTTAATGCGGTGTGAGGTTATGGAAGCTGTTCCACATTCGTAGGCCATCTTGAACAATAATAGGAAATAATTAATAAAAAATAAATTATATGCTTTAATATTATTAGACTTTAATAATTTTTAGAATTAAAAAATTATTCCATTTTGAATATTTGATATTACACATTAATATAATTAATTGCAGAAATTTGTAATGCATTACTATTGTTGGAGTGGCTTACCTTGACCTTTTCCTCTCCATGATAAAACCGAACCCCGGGCTGAACCAGGAACTCTTTTTCACCGCGGCGGAGGGTATCGGTGCAGTAATAAAATAAATCCATTCTAAAAGTAAAATACCCGACAACTATTTCCGTCACCTGATATTGACCTGATGGACACCGAAACTAACTAAAAATAATTCCGCTCCGAAATCAATATTGCATAATTCTTTTATTTAATAGAAGTTAGCTCTAAATTGATGACAAATGAGTGTCGTGAGCATTATTCTTTAACCAGTACATTTATTTTTTATTTAATTATTATTATTCGGTCTCATTCCAAAGAGAGGCGAACCTTTTTTTTTAAATATTAATACTGGATCTCTGTAATTTAAATTTTAATGCAAAAAGGGATTTACCCTTTCTTTATTACTAAGCAAATCTTTTGAAGTCTGGTGATGGCGCCCAACTCTATGGTTGTCGATATTGTGGTTTTTTATGAGAAGAGCTGGGTAAAAGCAGGAGAAAACTCGTACAACATTAAAAATTACACAAAGGAAATTATTTAACAAATTAGATTAGCATCAAAATCACCCGGATAATGCTGTCGTGAGTGTGCGACAATTAAATGTTTGATTAATTGACATTATAATTAGCAATGACATTAAAATGATCAGCGAACATTAAAATGGTCCATGGGAAGAATTAATTATTGATTTACAAAAATTGTTTTTAATGCAATAAAATTTTTAATAAATCTTAACGTTAAAGAATGAGAAGAATGAAACATTAAAGGAGAACATTAGCATAAAGATTTTTATCGCTTCCTTTCCCACTTCCATTCATACACAGGTGCTTCATCCTTCGTTTCCGGCTTGATGCGATTCTTGATTGTTCTTTTCTTGTCCTGAAACAAATAAAGACGTAATTTTATTAATAATTAAATTATCTATCAACAATTTATCAATCCACGTCATTTAATACAAGGACGTTTAATAAGAATAAAATTAATAACAAAAATAATTAGTAATGATTACTTGTAGAGCTCGCTTGATTTCCATTTTCCTCTGAAGTGTAGACAATTTCTTTTCTCGAACCTTTCGCTGCTCCAGCTCCTTGTAAGCCTTACTTCTTTCCTTCCCGAGGGAGGCAAGGGTTTGGGAATCTGTAGAAGCTAAACTCAGGTTTGCCAAGTCGCCAGTCCGTATTCTGTTGTACCTCCTCCTGAGCAGTGCCTTGGGAACATCCAGTTGCTTGACCAGATTAAATTTTCGTACTTGTTTCTCATCATCTACGAAGAAGGTATGTTGATTCTCCGCCACATCTTCCAATTGATGGAGTCTAGACTGTAATTTGGTTATTTTCTTGGCTTCTACATTCCGGCGATTGGAAATGTACTTGAAGTCTTGAGTTTGCATCAAAAGTATTTGCTCCGGCGTCAACTGCTTCTCCTTGGCCTTATCAATGTGCGTTCCATCCTGGAGATGATTGGAATGAATGCATTAAAATTTTAGTAAAAGTAACAAGTATCACTAATCGTAAGTAGTGAGACTTGTATTCATTAGTAATAAATGCTAAAATACACACGGGGGGTACACTATATTTTTGCCATTCATTTAATTTAATAGCATTTACTTTCATCTTGGCGTTGACCATGTGATAATAGAACTCATCGGGGT
Source organism: Lipothrix lubbocki (assembly GCA_034696945.1). Lineage (NCBI taxonomy): Eukaryota > Metazoa > Arthropoda > Collembola > Symphypleona > Sminthuridae > Lipothrix > Lipothrix lubbocki. Next base: position 6,941 of record JAQGAK010002030.1, read on the forward strand.
TTCTGTCCAGGGCTTTCTTATGCAAATACTGCAGTTCCTTCTTCTTCTGGTTGTAATCACTGAAAGGAAAATAATTTTGTCAATAACATATATTAAGCAAATTATTACTGGCGTTTATTTTTGGTTAAATCCATTTTATATTAACTCACTCTGCACGGAGCTTGTAGTCCTTCTTCTTCTCCAAGTGCCCAAGGTGCTTCCTTGACTCCGGCTATTCAAAAAAAGAGTTTTCGTATTTATAAAATTCTTTATTAAATCCAAAAATTCCTTACATTAATACTTAAACAAATTCCCCACACATCAATCTACAAAGATTACTGCATCAAAATAAGGTAAGATGACGATCATAAATTTTAACAATTTAACACACCAAAATTTAATCTCTTGCTGTAAAAATGATTGGTAAATAAGATAATTCATGGAATTAACTAAATTAATGACTAAATTAACTAATTAACCAAACAAATTATAATTTAACAAATTAATTAAAAAAGTTTCAATACCTGATGTCTCTCCCTGTGGGGCTTTTGGTGAGCTTTATGAGCATTTTTCCACGACGACATTGTCAACAAAAATTTATTATTTTTATTTTTATACAGTCCTTAAATTTCCAAATAACTTCGTCCAAATCCAACAAGTGAAAGTAATACGGCTTCCAAAAATCTGTCTACTTTAAAAATTAAATGTGTCCCTATTTAATTAAATAAAGTAGAAAATTTGTAAATATTAAAATTGAATTTTTTTAAACAAATGCCCCAACTAACTTAACAAAGACAATTTTAATTTGTTTAAAAGTTGGATGGACAGCTTAATTTAATAATTAAATTTACAAACTTAACAGATAAATAAATTATTTTATTTTGAGACAAAAACACAAGATGCGCAATTGAATCAAACGGAGAATCGCACTGCCGATGGCTGGCACATGGCACAAGAATTCCAGATTCAAACTTTCCCGCGTCTTTGTTCTTCCTGCTCTATGAGTCGATCAGTCTGGCCGACATTTTATTCCTTCCCTTTCATCTTCCATTCTCTCTGCTTTCGCTTTCTTTTTTGTTTTTCTTTTTTTTTTCAACAATAATTCATACCTATTTTCAACAATAATTAAATTTAATCTTTAATTTTTTTTGAAAGGTAACTGAAAGAAATAATTTTGTCAATAATGTATTTTAATCAAATTATTTATGTAACATTAATAATATTGTTACAGATTCAAAAACACTTTCGTATAATAATTTTATATGCAATTTTATTATATTTTTATGACAAACTTTTTGAGAAAAATAGAAATAACGAGAAAATAATAATAATGGATTTATTACGATCGATTTAGCATAAGCCCTTACAATGGGTTCATTTGGTACATGAGAAAAAGACATTTTATTGCACTGATAAGATTAGTAGAAATTATTAAGGTATTTGCCTTACGACACAGTTCTAACAAAGTTTTTTTAAACCCGTGACCGACCCGGCCCGAATATCAATTCGTAAGCCAAATACCCGGCCCGGCTCGTAGACATCCGTAACCTCCCTTATAATATGTACTGTTTACAAAAATAATCTGCCTACATATTCAAATCAGGATTCAGTAACAATAAAAACATCAAAATAATCTGTTAATTTTCCCACGATAATGCTTTTTACTTTACGTGTACTTCATGTGCATGTATCCAATAAGCCTGCAATTCTATCAAATTGTTTGATGTAAGAAATCAAATCCAATATTTATACTAGACATAATTTCAAACGCCAGGTGCGTGTGCATATGTATTATTACGGGCTTATACAGGTATTTCGGGCTTTTACTTACGTAGAAAACAAACCCGTCGTACCCGCCCAAAACCCGTAAAACTTTACCCGAACCCGCCCAAAACCCGTACGGGCCGGGCCGTTTTTCAGGTTTATCCGAAAATGTATCAACGGGCCTATATGCTCTACTATAGAAAGAAGTAAGCATCTGGTCACTTTGCATGGTTCGTAAATTTGTCGTTTTTCATGATCTGACATCAATAATTGGCCGACATTCTCTCATCCACACTTACCTAATGCTTAGGTCACGGAGAATAAGGACAAATAATATTAATTTATTTGCCATAATTTCATACACAATTACAACACCAGTGGGAGTATAATTACACATGATTTGAAATACCTATACATTTCTTACATATGAGTTCTCTAAATTGGAGTTTTAGATCTGGTTGTTTGTATCTTATTAAAATTTAACAAATATCTAAAGCTGGGAGAAGTGAATAATGATTTACCAAAACTAAGCCGTAAATTTAACTAGTCTATCTATTAAATTGGTTCTAGCCCTATTAACTTTAATGTATTATTGTAGTTTTTACTACTAATGTTACATCCTAATATTATTGATAGACATCTTCAATACTATATGAAATACTATATGAGAAATTAAAATAGCAATCCTTACTTGTTATTTATTATTATTATTGAAGATGGACGGATTGACGGATACAATGCAAGCAAATTGTAAATTGTTAAATAGAGATCATGTTTAATTGAGATCAATCATCAATCCTCACGCTGCTACACATTAAAAGAGCGCATTCCATTTCCATGATGGCGTGTAGTTTAGACCACCCATGAAGTTCTGGAATGTCGCCCACATTTCGGCCTGGTATTTGAGTTTATTTATTAAGGGGCCAGCACATCATGAACAGGGGAGATTGAAATGATCAAAATAATATAAATAAATAATAAAATGTCATACTCCTATTCATCATATACAATAGTATAACATGTAACAGCATTAATAACAATATAATTTCTACTCTTGAATTTAAATAAATAAACCAAGGAAAGTACAGTACATGGGGTGTAAATGAAGGGATTAATAATATTAATATTTAATTAATAAATAAAAAGAGTAAAAACAAAAACGTTTGGATTTATTTTCATTGTTAAAAAGGAAACTCCATGCGCATCCGCGTGGCAAGGAATAATAATAATAATAATTTGACGACGCAGGCGACGAGCGGACTGAGGAAATCAAAGGAAGCGAGCGAGAGTTGTTGTGGGTCGGGGGCGCTACGCATCGCATTCCAAAACTTTCGAAGCTTCACTTTTCACGTCGTTGTCGTCGTCCCTAAAATTCTCACTCACACGTTAAATCGCCCATTTTAACACAAAGACATTTCATTTCGATTGCGTTCTTTGGACTTTGTAGGACGTCGTGACTGTCGGGCATCTCAATCTCTCGAGTCTCTCGCAGGAGAAGAAATTCATCCGTTAGAAAATTGTTTCTCTAATAAAAAAAAATCCTACAACAACAACAACAATAATAATAACAACGAGAAGAAGAAAAAGCTTGGAAAGCGGTAAGTAAAGTCAGAATTTAATTAAATTTCGAAAAAATCGGTATTTCTGATTCAGAATAAATTTAGCTAATATCCTTTTTCTTTCATATAATATACAAATTAGATCTAGAAAACATTTTGGGAATTGCGGGTAATTAAAAGAATTTTGTACATTATTCTAGAATTTACTGACAGGTTTGCGGATTATTGAACTTGGAATTGGAATAAGATGGAGAGGCCTAATAGGGGTCGAGGAAATCGTGGCGTGGTTAATCCAGGCCCCACGCAGGTATGTAATTAGCGTTATTTGTTGTCTCATATGTCATTTTTGTGAATATCAACATCATGGATCGGTATGATTACACATGTAAATTTGCTGTAATATATTGATTTGTTGGCATTGGTTTTATTATATGTTTTTTTAAGGATTTTGGATGGTCGGGAGAGGTTGTAAGGGTTGAAGGGCAAATGGATGATTGACTACGCAGTAGTTTTTAGATAGGGCATTAGTTGCATTGTTGAAGATAGATACAATGATTGTTGCGCATTGCGGAATTAGGGCTTTAGAAAGTAATATGGTGATAGGGCGATGGATGATGTGAGGTTACTGAGGTCGAATTAAATGATCATGTGGGGAAAGTTAATGGAAGCTAATTGTAAGAATGGAATTGGTGGAAATGGATGTTGACTATGATTTAATATAAGTTGATTAATTTTGTATGTATGTTTTGTAACTTTTTAGGAGCCTAGTCCTGGAGAAGAGGACTTGAACGCTCGATTGGAGCAGGTGTCGGTCCAAGCTCCTGTTGAAGAACCGTTTCGTAAGCTGGAATTTCTTAAATTGATTTTAGTTAAAATTGTGTGAAGGGAAATTGCTATTATTGGTATTTGGATGAGGAGGGTATGAATTATAGTTCATAGTAACGATGTAAAAACAACGGTAGTTATTCTTGAATGATGCACTAACCATGCAGGCCTTGCTTTTCATTTGCGAGGGGTCAATGCCCAGTAGCACTTGATATTCATGTCCTCTTCATCAACCCGGGAGCATAAACTAATCGCGATTTCAGCCAATTGTAGATTTTCATGTAATTTTACAAATTGTGTTCTCTATTCACAATTTCACATTATTATAATTATTAGCTGAACATTATTCAATCTATTGGATCCTTCGCATTGTTGTTGATTTGAAATGTAGATCGACCGTTTGGACGCGGTACGCGTGGTGGAGCAGGAGTAGGGAGAGCGCGTGGTAGGGCTGTAACTAACGTTCCAGAACCTACGCCTCCAGGCCTGCCAGCGGCTGTGGATACAGCAGTAGTCCCAGAAACGAACGTTTATGCGGTGGAAGAAGCCGCTGAAGATGCTCCTCCAGCTCCAGTGGAGGCTAAAGTTACAGAGCCAGTGCAAGTTGCCCCGGCACCCGAAATTGCACCTCGACCGTAAGTTCGGCTTTAATTTCCAGAAGGACATAAGGGGTCATGCACATAGTACGTAACACTAAAAAACCAATTTTTTGGACCACCCACCCCCCAATGTAACGCATTTAAGCATATATGTACCATGTTAAAGAATAGGCGCGTAACGCTGAGGTCAAGGGACCCACTGCCCATTGTAGCGTTACGTACTATATGCATGACCCCTAATATATTGAAATGGATGTAAGTATTTGTTTGTAACGCATTTTCCTTGACTTAATAGCGTTCCTGCCGCTCCGACCGTCGGTGGATCTGAGAGCTTCACAGCCGTGCATTTGTTTAAAGATGGAATGGAACCTGTTATTAGGCATGGAGAGAAGGGGGAGAAGTAAGAACTTCAATGAATGTTAATGAGCATCAAAGAATGGATGAATGATTAAATTATAGAATGAGAGAGATAAACGGTAGCAAAAAGTTCAATAATTTACTGAACTTTAATATTACTTTAACTTGTTTTACAGGATTCCGATTGCTACGAATTTCATTCGTGTTAAATTGGCAGAAAATAAGGGCATGTTTGAATATCGTGTAGAATTTGCTCCTGCTACTGAAGCCATTGATCTTCGGAAGAAGGCTTTGTTTCATTGTTCACATGTTATCGGATTGACGAAAACCTTCGATGGCCAGACGCTATATTTGCCCGTGGAATTACCAAATGCGGTTGGTACTTTTCGTTTTTGAGTTGTAGTTAATCGAAGTTGTAGAATTACACGATTTTGGTTTAAATTGTCCAGATCACTGAAGTCACCATTGATAATCCAAACAATCCTGGAACGGAGTTGCGGGTGACATTTGGATTCGTGAAGAAGCAGTCAATGCTTGATTCGGTCCACTTCTACAATGTACTCATGCGAAGGATTACACGTGAGCTGGGTTATGTTGAAATGGGCAGGAACTACTACGATGCCCGAACTACTCACGAAATTCCGCAACACAAGTAGGTCCTTGAGTGTACAAGTAGTAAAGAACGTCAATATATGGAGTAATTTAATTTGGATTTCATTAATATAGGTTGGAAATATGGCCTGGCATTGTTACGCGCATTGATGAAGTCGAAGGCGGTCTCATGCTTTGTCTGGATGCGTCGCACAGGGTCTTGCGTCAAGATACTGTGTTGGATATGTGGTATGCCCATTTGTTACCATCTTCGAATTTATAACTAGATGTTAGATATTAAATAGATATAGATGTCACATTGTGTCGGAAGGCGTTTTGCCGTAGCTACGGAATTCTCACGGTTTTGGGTTACTTACTTTGTAGGCATCAAATCAAAAGGGATCCACGAGGAAATGTCCAGGATAAATTTCGCGATTTTATCGTAAATAAGTTGATACTGACACGGTACAATCAAACATGTCATAGAGTGGATGATGTCACCTTCGCGCTAAATCCCACCTCCACATTCGACAGAAGGGGTCAGCAGGTGCGATAGTTCAATCAGATGAGAAATAATCATCGTGATCAATTTAAAGTTAAAATTTCTTTATTAACAAATGAGCTCCTTTATTTGGCTAGATATCGTTCCAAGAATATTATCAAACTCAGTATAACTTGAGGATTTCGGATTCTACTCAACCAATGTTGGTTTCCAAACCTAAGCAACGACGAAATATGAAACCGGAGGTAAGACACCAAACTTAAGTATTTGTTGTTAATTTTCCAATTCGCGATCATTTCTGAAAAGAGTCTTTACTTTGGTAGGCCAAGGAGCATTTCATTACTCTTATCCCTGAGTTTTGTCGCATGTCTGGCTTGTCAGACGAGCAGATATCCAACTTCACCGTGATGAAGGATGTTGCTCAGTTTACACGCATTACACCGCAGCAAAGGATGGTAGCTTTGACGAAGTTCATCCATAACGTTAAAAGTTGGTTGCGCTTTGAAATAAATAAGTTAACTATTAATTTTTTGAAGTAATAATAGGCTGTACGTGCGAATATTATATATTTAAATAATATTAATTTGTTTTAGCGTGTGCAAAAGCAGTGGAAATACTCACTGAATGGGGTCTCGATTTCGAGAATGCTTTACTCGAAGTTAGTGGTCGTGTCATTGGGGCTCCGAACCTCGAGGTTAATCCAAATTTCACTATGAAACCTGCGAAGCCAGATTTCTCACGTGAAGCTACTTCGAACGCTTGTTACAGACCGGTAATAATCCATTTCGTTTTACAGATACTTCAAATTTGATACTACTGTACAAGCATTATTTGTATTAAATATTGTGTTAACTCTTAGGTTGGTATCCGGCGTTACCTCGTATTCTGCACTAAGAATGATCGTGCCAAGGCAGAGACCCTCATTCGAACTTATAAGCAAGTTTGTGGACCTTTGGGAATTAACACTGGCCCACCTGGCGAAATTATAACCACGGAGGGAAATACTCCCAATCATTTCCGCGATGCTCTTCACAAATATGTGAACCCTGAACATGTACGCATTCTTCGACTGTTTGAGGAATTTTGTTTGCTCTCACCGGTGGCTAATTTTGCTTTTGTATTTCAGGTCCAACTCATCTTTGTTATTTTACCTGTGCCAAGAGATGACTTGTATGCTGCAGTGAAGCGGTTCTGTGTTGTGGAGAAGCCGATACCATCCCAAGTGGTCTTAGCTAAAACATTGAATAATGAGAAGCGAATTAGGTCTGTGCTGCAGAAGATCGCCTTGCAGATCAACTGCAAACTTGGTGGAGCTCTTTGGGCATTAAAGATTCCAATCGTAAGGCGAAATGTTTTCATATTTAGCTTCGTTAATCCTAATTTTTTTTAATAAATGCATGTATTCATTATTACACGCGAATTTAGGCTGCGAAGATAATGTTCGTTGGAATTGATGTCTACCATGACCCTAAGAGGAAGGATCCGTCCGTGACGGCATTAGTGGCTTCTATGGATACCGCGTGCACGAGCTACTACTCGAGGACGATTTTGCAAAAACCTCACCAGGAAAGCACGGATTCTCTGGTTTCCGTGTTCGTTAACGCATTGGAAGAATTTCGTCATGTGAGTATAGGCAGTGGCAGACTTTTCCAATAGATGTTCCAGGTCATAAGTAATTTCAATTGCTGTTTTCCATCCCAACAGATGAATAATGGATGCTTCCCGGACCGAATTATTGTATTTCGTGATGGCGTGAGTGATGGACAATGGAGTCTCACTAAAGCTACGGAAGTGAAGCAACTTAAAGATAGCTTGGACATCGCTGAAGTCAATAATTGTTTATTCACTTTCGTCGTTGTTCAAAAGAAGATTAATGAGAGATTCTTTGCTTTGAAGGTAAGCTTAACTTATTTTATTGTGGTGATATATACTTCAAAAAAGTATGAACAAGAGCAAATGCTGATATGAAAGTCTCTAACTTGAGTAACATACCAAATGAGAGTACGGAATACGATTCTTTTTGAGGCTGATAATATGATGGCTGTTCTGTCAACGATTTAGGGAAGGACTGCGGACAATCCTGTCCCAGGATCGGTGTTGGACAACACGGTCAACCGGCGCTTCCACTACGATTTTTTCATCGTTTCGCAATTAGTTCGCCAGGTTTGAAAAACAGAATAGTACTGTAGAATTTAAATAATTTTGAAGTTACATACGAGTAATAAATCGCGCTTATGTTTTGATTTTTAGGGAACCGTCTCTCCAACGCATTTTATCATACTGGAGGACAATTCCAACGTGAAGCCGGATTTGATTCAAAAGTTTGCATTTGCAACTACGTTCATGTATTTCAACTGGCCCGGAACTATTCGCGTACCTGCTATGTGTCAGGTTTGACATTCACGTTATTCCTTTTTCTTTTTAAAATATCTTATGCTTTTGTACTATGGTACTTATGATGTTGTTTTATTTTTCAGTATGCGCACAAATTGGCCTATTTGACTGGACAGCACGTCAAGGCTGAACCTGCTGCGGTTCACAATCATAACCTATATTACCTCTAAGTAGTTAGCGTAGGTGGTAACGATTTCTTCGATAATTTTTTTTGTTTTAAATACTATTTTCAACTGTTATGAATTTATCTTAATTCAGGATTACCTGTTGTAGTTTGTTGTTAGTGAATGATGCTGTGTAGCTCATGATTTTTAGTAGTCGGTAATATATTTAGATTGAATGATGCTGTATACGTAGCATATGATTTTAGTTTTTGATAATATCTGCTTGGTTCTGAAACTGGAACTGGTTCAAGCGTGTAATGAATTTTCATGTTTAATTTTTGAATAAAAACAAAATTTTCCTCATATTTAATTCAGGTCATTATTACTACAACCTTACAAGCTAAGTAGAAACGCAATAATAACATCCTCTCAGCAGTTGCAATTTGTTTTTCCAAGTTCTTTGAACATTTTTTAATCGAAGCGAAAATCACTTCTGGTATGACAGATTATTAAATTACACACTACTGCTAAAATGGTTTTTGTAATACTTAGTCTACACTCGTTGCACTGTTGACCGACGCCGCCGAAATAGGAAACAACGGTCATCATCAGGTTCATTAATCATAGCGTAGTTTCATTTCTTATGTCTTTTCTGTGTTTTTAACTTAATGTTATTCGAAGTTTCCGAAAGCAAATAAGAAATCCCGTAAACAACGATAAATTATTATTGCTCACTAGGAAACTGGTTGTCCCTACCTGTACTTAAAGGAGATAGTGTGCAGGCAGAACTAAACTGCCAGGGCAGCGCCCAAACCACTGGTGGACGATTAAAGTAGCCTCCGGCGATAATTACGGAGTTGTGAAATAGATCTTTCAAATTGAGTTCGTGGTAATTATTCCTAAGGCGTGCAAAATTAGTACTGCGTTAAAAGTAATGAAAAACAAATTTGTACGTTAATATCTATTATAACGTATTTATTGGTCGCAGAAACACTTCATTCATACAAACGAAAAAACTTTGCAACTTAATTGGATATCCAAACCGTCGTTTCGTATACTTGGGGTTGAGATTCGGGATATGTATCGAGTGTATGAACAACTTCTTCGTCTGGTTGACAAACTTCATTTGAAGTGGAAGATGCTGGGGGTACTTCGTGTAAGGCAGTGTCTCCTGGTTCGGTGACAATTTCGTAGGACAGAATTGTTGGCGTACCGGTCTCAAGGCTTGGTAAAGTTGCATTGGTCGAGTTGTCAGGTATAACGATTTCAACCCCAGTGGTTTCCAGTAATACGTCCATATCCTCCTTACTCTTCCAAGTCTTGTTCTTCTTGTGAACTTGGAAATGTTTATAGAGATTAGACAATACCCGAACCTTCCTCCCGCATATGTGACAACTGAAAGGTTTCTCTCCCGTATGTAGCGTGATGTGCTCCTGAAAGCAGCGATATTAAAGTTGCATTGATTAACATATTTTACTTCAGTACCCCTTAAAACCAAACGAAATCAGGAATCACATACTTAACACTTAAGAAAGAACAGTCGAGAAACTCACTCGTAAAGATTCCTCCTTCTTAAATCCTTTATTGCAAATTTCACAGATTATATCCTTGACAGTTTTGTGCGTTGTTTGATGTTTCCGTAAATGCCATCTGGTTATAAACCTCTTGGAACATACTGGGCATACAAATTGACGGTTGTTTTCATGTTTCAGTAAATGGACACGTAGTCCGCATTGGTGACCAAACCTAAGCATTTCCACATATTTTTTTAAAGTTAATCAGCGTATTTGACGTCGATGTATAGAAGATTTTATAAAAAAAGATATTTACCGCTGATCGCAAATAGGGCACACAAAATGTCTGATCTTATCGTGAACAGTCTTGCGATGACCGTTGAGATCACTTTTGTGCTTGAATGTGGCAGGGCAGAGGTCACATTTCCAAGGCCGCTCTTCGGAATGTACGGAAAACATATGTGCTTTCAAACTTGGTGCATAAATCCTGTTATATCCAAAAATAGCGGCTGTTAATTTCAGTTATACAACCTGTGATTTGGTATTAAAATCGGAGTTGCCGTCCAGATGCCATTTTACTCGCAAGGATTTTATTTCTTACAGCTACAATAGGAAATGGGAATACTATACGATACTATATACTTACACTTTCCCACAAACTGGGCACGATTTGGCTTGTTTCTCATCATCAGGTAAATGAGTTTTAAGATGAATATCTAGAGTTGCTTGCTTTCCTAACACCTTGCCACATACATGACAGGGAAACCCAGGACGATTTTGATGGAAATCCAAGTGTCGATTTAAAGTGATTTTATTTGGAAAGAAATCAGAACATCCGTCGTGAGTACACCTTGAAAAATAGAAATATTAAATCCGTTTGGTATGGAATAATTGTACTAGGAAGTTTTGCTAGTAGTAGCAGTTTTTAGTTTAGTATGCATTGGTAGTAGGGAAGTTATCGGTATAACAAAGTCTCACTTCTCGAAGAAAAAATGAGATATCCAATGGGGAAAATAATCCTGGGAACGCGCTGAAGTATCTTTCAAGGGATAGTACATTCCGCATACGTCACAGGGCAATTTAAGTTCGTCGCCTTTATGCCTCTCGTCAATGTGTGCCAGGTAACCCTGATAGCCCTCTGAGTAAAAACAATTAAGGTTACAAATGTATTATTAATTATCAGAGCACTAAACTTGGAGCATGCAAAAATTTATAAATGGATTTATTGTTGCTGAATATATCATTCGTCTCACCCGAAATAGATTTGTAACAACTCAGGCAAAACATACTGATAAGCTTTTCCTTGCTCATGGTGATCGTCTCAATCTCTTTAATTTTAGCAGATGAGTTGGATTTTGTACTAACAAGGTTCTCCGCCACTGCTTCCCAGTCTTCAGTGGTCATTTCCCTCTTGATTAAAAAATGATAAGGGGAATTCAGGAGCACATTTTTGCCTGAAGTAAATGATATATATGGCCACTGTATTAGAACCCACAATAATGTCTCTTACTATTTTAATAACATTTGTGATACATTTACAAAAACTCACTACTCCAATATTTTTAATTCACTATGCGTATTCTTACATTTCTTTTGGATCGACAAGACTGTGCTGGCCCGGCTATTGGATTTCACGTTATACCGACCGCGTTTCTTCATCGCTTCTTTCCCTTTCTCATCGTCCTTCAACAGACTATCCCCATCATCCTTCTCGCCACTGACTTGCTCGTAAAACCCGTTCCAGTCATAGATTTTCTCCACACATGTCAAGCAAACTAGTGCACCCTGTTCTGAATTTTCTGCTTGCATCTAAATAAATAGAATAATTAGTATAACAGATTAATTAATTTGGAACTGGATTGCTTTTAATAATTAATTGAAAGGCATGAAGTGTGCGTTACTTGCAAGCTCAGCGGCCTACCTTATTACGAATGCCAACATGAGGAAGATACCGGTCTATCAGTCTTTCGAGTTGAGACTCCTTGGAGATATCTCTTAAATTATTGTGATCACACAGAGAGTTGCAGAGAAGGCACTTTTTCAGGACGATGTTCGATATTGCTCCGGTAGTGATGGCGTAGTGCAAGCCATCCTCCACTTTCATCTGCAACTGAAATTCATCATGTCCCCCCACCCCGGACCCCGAAGTTACTTGGAAATGACCAGAAGGCTCAATTATGTACTGCACCTCAACACTACTATCGTTCATGAAGAGCACATCATCTTCCCTTTCCATCAACGACTCATCATGACCCTTGTCGATGGCTACTCCCGCTAACAATGTCAAACTTTGATTATTGTCATCGGCTTCCATTTTGCTCCCCTTTTTACTCCCGGAACTCCATTAGCTTACTACAATACTGTAATAGCTTTCCATCGCAATTATCTAAAAGTGGACTATTTTTAAGTCAAAAAGGCAACCCGTGTAAAAATGTATCTCTTGTACGTTAGTATTAGTTATACTAATAAATTAAAGACTAATTTAGTATGTCCTTTATCATCTAAATGATGGGGAACTAATTTGTGCGGCTCGTTCTATCATTAAATTCAGATTCTAATAATTCTTCTTCTTCGAGAGCTAGAATCGAAAACTATTATTTCGCATAAAAACCTAGATTGTTTATTATTTTTATTAAAATGTACACAGAATACTTTTTTTCCATTTGTAACGAATATTAAACAAAATAATATTAAAATAATTTATTATTTATAATCTTTAATAAATATTATAGTAACTCCTTGTTTTAAATATTTATTATACTAATAATTTATTATTCTTAAGTAACGTCTGTAACATTACTCTCGAAGTCTCGACTCCATGCAAAAAATTAAAGCACTTTTGGTTTTGTTTTGGTTTTTGGTGTGGTAAATAGTAAACCTAATTAAATATTTTTTAAATACGACTCAAATGATACTTTAATTATTACTATTATATTTTGATATTAACTTTTAATAATTAATTAGGTCAAGAACAATTATTTAAAAGCCATAATACTAAATTTAAGCCTGATTTTTATCACTTAACAAGAAATAAAAAAAATAACAGATGATGAAAGCAATAAGTTTCGCAGTTAAATGTAAATTGCAAAAATGTAAACGCAATTATCTTGTCTCTTGTCTTTTTGGTGGCCTTTTTTCTTTTCGGGGTTCAATAACTTCAAATTCTAAGTGTCGCGCCAACAAGGCAAGGAAATCTGTGAACATGAACCTGGACTGAAAAACGTTCGGGATTTAAATTGTGTTAATTAAATTTTTAATTAAAATATTTATTTTATGAACACTGGAAATTAAATAATAATTAACTATAATTGAAATAAATTAAAACATATAAAAAGTGATTTAGTATAAATTTTAATTATGACTTTAAACATTTATTATTTATTGCAATATATTTTTTTTATAAAAGTCAGGCATTTAATACAAGAATATGCTCGTTACAAATTTTTATATACAATTTTATTATTTATTTATTTCTGTATTACTCTAAACTGTATTTTCTCCGTTCTTGTATAGGTATAGTAAATACATATATTATACAGAATTATTATTTTATTATTGTAGTAATATAACAAGTACAATAATAATGAAAGACAGAGAAGTAAAAATATTCTTTACTCGCAGGGAGGAAAAAAGTCTACAGAGGATTCGAAGGCTTCTCCATTCTAAATTTTCTATTCTAAATTATTGTTTCTAAATGTATGTGCGGAATGAGTAGGGCAGTTTACTTTTAATAAATAAGTATTTAATTATAATTATTTATAATTAAATATTTAATTATTTAAATACTTCGTTGCATGTCTGTGTGATTATTACTTCTTATTACATATTTATACAGCTGGGCTGGGTATTTATGAAAAATGAAAGCTGAAGATTGTAAATATATAAGTTATATTCTAATTATTTATAATAATTTAATTACAATATACAAGCGTTCTTTAATAGTAATGGATGAAGAGAAAGGGGGAAAGTATCTTAAAAAATGGTTGTAAATATATATTTTATACTAAAAATGATTTTCCATGAAGTATAAAAAAGTATAATACAAGAATCAAATATAAAGAAATAATGTAAAAAGAAAAGCTAAAAGGAAAAAAAAATATCATTGCTGTTCCCGACATTAAATCTGCAGGGATCCTCTTAACAAGGACAAAAAAAATAATGATAAAAAGTATTGCAAATTGCAATAATATTGCAATAAGAGAAAATGGCAACTGGCAAAATTAGTAGTAAAAATTAACAATGCTTTGATTTGGCATTACTATGTAAGTAACTCTATACTTATATACATACACAGCTCATATAGTACGAATTATTATGTTGTTTTGTTTAGCTACTACATATAAGATGCCAAAGTAAAATCTTTAATCATCTCATCGTACAATTCTGCAGATTGTACAAGATGTTGTCAAAATATTATTGCTATGAATTCAGGTAAGGTAAAACTCAACGCTACTGTATTGCAAATGAGCAGGGGTGCGCAAAAATTCATTATCCGATGCAAGAATTGATATTACATTGTTAATTCTGCAAAGGATCAAGCGCACCGAAATACTGTGGCGCATCGTAAAATGGCCCAGATTGAACGGGAACATTTAATAAGTCTTGATGTTGATGAGGCATACTTATAGCGTGCACTAGTGTTGTAGCTTGATTATTTGTTGAAAAATGGGAAGAGAGGAAGGCATTCTGAGCTTGTAAATCCTGTGGACTCGTAGTTTGCACTGAATCTGAATTACTAAGTAAGTTTTGATTATTGATATCCACAGGAGGAACTGATGCGGAAGACACATTGTTTTCAATTTTGCATGGAATTATACTCAATACACTCATAGATTCCGGTTCGGAAGCACTCATTGAATTCGTATTCAAATTCGCGGATGCTGTTGCAGAATTTCTGGAACGTCGGGGATTAGCGGGGCTTCCTCCGTCGCTTGAAGATTTCTTGTGAATTTTCATGTGTTTGTACAAATTAGACTTGACACGAATTTCTCGCCCACAAATGGGGCACTGATGGGGCTTCTCTCCTGTGTGGATTGTACCATGTTCCTATGACAACAATAAGCAATCAGCATTAAATTCTAAACCTTCAACCTATGCATGGCTTCATAATATTGTGCTACGAAACTAATCTATCGTACTATGGAAACTACAAACATCGTAATTAGACAAGAGTTGGTGTACCTCAAGAGCTTTTTTCTTCTTGAATGCTTTGCCACATATTTCACAGATAAAATTCCTGGCAGTTTGATGCACTACTTTGTGCCCCTTGAGAGCTGAGTAGGTATAGTACTCTTTGAGACATACTTCACATTTGTAATCTTTCCTTCCTTCATGTCTTCTCACATGGCCCCTTAAGGAACTGGCACTTTTGAATCTAATAATAACATTAAAAATATTTTGGTGATTATATTATACAATGAAAATTGTATAGGGAGAAAGACTCCAGTACTAGCAATATACAGAAATCAACTTACGCCTCATTACAAATAGAGCAAACGTGATTTTTCAAGTTGAAATGAACAACATCACGGTGAGATACTAGGGCTCCTTTCATTTTAAACGTAGCTTCGCAATGATCACATTTCCAAGGCCGTTCATCGTTATGAGTTGCCATATGAGATTTCAAGTTCCATTGAGCAATCCTACAAAAAAGATTTTTTTGTAACTCTGATGATCTCATAAGTGTTTAGATGGCCAGTAAGCTATAATGGTCTGAACTACTTACTTCTTTTTGCATACTTTGCACTTTATCATGTACTTCTTCTTTTCGTTTTCAGGTAAATGACGAAGTAGATGCAAGTCCAAACTCATTTTGTTGGCTAAAACTTTCCCACATTTTTCGCACTTAACTTGTCGATTTTTGTGAACAGCATGTCGGTGTTGACCTAAGGCTCTTTTCGTTGGGAAACGCTTTCCACAGTCGTCACATCTAATAACATCAAATAAATTACATATTTCAATCTTCTCATGAGCAAGTTTAGAATTGATTTTGGAATACATCAAAGCAGTACATACTTATTAAAATAGAAATGAGAAATCCAGTGCGGATAGTAGTCTTCAGTTGAGGCCGTCATGTCTTTTTCTGGAAACATATTTCCACAAATGTCACATGGATACATGACTGGGACTTCATTGTGCTCATTTTGCATGTGTTTTGTATAGCCTTTCTTTCCATCTACACATAAATTGTATTTATTAGCTATTCAACGTACCTAATGCATATAATTTATTACATAAATATTGCAAGTACAGAATAGACATAAATAAAATTATAAGTATTAATTATATATTAGTATTGTTGGTGAGGAAAACTTACTTGAAATTAGTTTTCCGCACTTCGTACAGTACAAATTTGACAATTTCTCCCGGCTAGTGAGAAATCGTTCCAATTCCCTCGATTTTTCAGACTTCACGGAATTCGAATGAAAGAGATGGTCACAAAAAAAATCCCAGTCTTTCTCCGTTAAACGCCGACGGGCATAATGAGCATGTGTAGCTCCTAAAAATACTTCCTTCACTGAAATAAATGAATCATCAAATATTAAAGTTTGGGTCGGGAAGCAAGGTAAAATTCTATGTGAATATCAATTTAATCATATTAATTTAATTGCTTGGACCATTTACTGAAAATTAAGCCTGCCTTCAAAAAGCAACAAGACCCAGGGTAGTTGTATATAGGGTAGATGCATCGCATAGCATTCAAATGGCTAGGGCGGCTGGGAGCGATTTCCCTCGTA
>JAQGAK010002031.1:0-23854 GCA_034696945.1 Lipothrix lubbocki
AAGTTCAAATTTTAAGGACAACCGTATTTGATTTGATAAACCAATTTTTTCCAAAATCGGTATTTGCATTCGGTTTGGTTTGAATCCGAAATTGAATTTTCAAATATTAACTTGAACTTGGTCGAAACACTGGAAAGAGCTAAATGATAGCCTGCCGAATTTCTTTGAGGAAATCCATTTCAACGGGATTTATCAGAAGTACAAGTCCATCAAGCCCGGTTATGCCACTGGTGACTCAACCTGCCAAGATTGTCTGAACAATAAGAATGACGATCCAGCCCAGCTGACCCCAGATGACGGTTCCGAAGCAATTGACCCGGACAAATTGTACGGAATTATTTTACCCAAAATCAAATTTAAATACATTCGGTTTGAAGCGTCTTTGGAAGTGACGTGTCCCTTTGCTCAGTTTATGAAGCGAGTGATTCGAGACAATGCCGATACCGTGGTTGAGATGCAATTCAAAAGCACCCTACGAACCTCAGATTACCCAGAATCATGCGATTTTTTTTTGGATCGTCAAAATCAAAATAGTGATGGAATTCCGATATTTCCTAACCTACAAGTTTTGGGTATGAAGCGCATTGGAGTTCGGCAGCCATTGATTGCTCCATCTTTGCAGACTCTGCACGATTTTTGCTATAGCCCTCTTATTGAGTCCATAATGACGACATTAAGGTTCTTCCCTCTAAGAACCGTTACCAGGTTTGTTTTGAGAAGTGACGCGTCCCGGACAAAGGTTGATTTGGATTTTTTCCAAAGTTTCAAGCTGAAGCCTCAAAATTTGAAGATTGGTTCCGAGGGAGACCCAATGACTACAGCAGAAGTGATTGAATCGGAAGAGCACCGCCTTAATGTTTTTAAGCTTGGGACAATCTGCTCAGCTAGTTTAACTTCAATGTGGTGCCCAGTGTCGTACTTCTTGGCTTTTACTTCTATGGGAACAAGTGAATCATTATTGCTCAACAACAACAAGAACAACATCTTCTCCAAGCTCAAAAAATTTAAATTGTATGGTCAAATGAATACGGTCATATTGGATTGGATTTTATCCGCAGATGGAACCACTAATGCTTTTCCTCAGCTGGACAAACTATATTTGAATTGTTCAGAAGGGCCAGGGTCTACTAATGAGTTCAAGGAGGAACTCAGCACCCGGTGTATTTTCCCCGGGGTGAAATTCTTACATCTGAATGTAAGGGGCACTGTCTCTGATTTGACTGCACGGGTCCTGAAGGCTTTCAAACAGCTGCGCTATCTCTCGCTCGGTTTTGATTTAAATCCTTTGAAGTCGTTTGGTTGCATTGAAATGGGGATTTCCGATTGGAAACAGCTGGATGAAGTGAGTCTTCTTCGGGACGCAGTTAAATGCGTCAACGGAAATGCGAATTATCCTAATCCGAATTGCATTAATATAGCCAAAGGCGGGACCCATTATATTTCTGCAGTGGAATTGGGTGACGTCAGCCCCGTCTCAAATTTCCTAGCCTATGTTCTCAAACAGAAGGGTAATTTTATTATGCATTTTTTATGCATTAGAGATTCGTTATAACGGTGCTTCTTATAGAAGCAGGATGTTTTAAACAGGCCTCTCTATAAAAGTAGACTCCTTATAACAGTCTTCTCTATAATAGTAGACCCCTTATAACGATCATCTCAATGACTCACTGTAACAGTCAAAAGTTGTCTACACTGGACTCTCTTTATAAGAACACACTATAAATCAGCCCAAAAGTGACACTATAAGGAAAATCCCTTATAGAGAATACGAAATGCATGTATTAACATAGGGAACGGGTGTATTAGGTGTGCTACTATAAGTAGAGTTCCCTTATAAAGAGGTCCCTTATATAGAGAATCAGTGTATTAACATTAATTTATTTCATTTACAAATTCCTGGCACGCTCAAAAACACGTTTATTTACCTATGTAAAGACAATGTTAGGTTTTGAACTTCCATACAAAATGCCGTTATAAAGAGTCCTAGCGCTGTATGCTAAGCATAATAATTCCATTTTAAAATCATGTATGTAGTCTGCTCATATAAATTATTAATACGTGACATATGTACAAATTTAGGAATTCGCAAGCTTAATTTTGCGAGCATCTGTCAATCCAATGAAGGTAACATGGGAAGTTTTTATTTGGATTGCCTTCCCGAAATTATGAAGAGGTTCTTGACTCAACACAATGTGGCTTGGATGCGCGAGATGAATCCGAATCTAGTCCTGCATTTGGATATACTACTACCGTCCACGCCGACACATGAATATACAGCTCAGCCTGAATGTAAGGGACATATTCCTGTAATTATGTACACATCGTTATGCTTTGGGTGCAATAGTAAATTATCTGAATTTTTGTTTTTAACTAACTGTCTTATAACGCATATATCGTCGATGTAAATGCAAACTATGGGTTATCATCATGTAATAATTTTAAATGCAGGATGGGATATACACCACAATTCAGTGCATTTTAAAAAAACATGTTGGGTGCGATTACATAATTATACGTATTATTGTGTATTGTTTATAGGTTTAACTGACTTGCAAAATTGCATCAAAATTGTAAAATCCGACAGTGTGGAAGATAATGATAAAACCGAAGTGCTCCGCACTTGGGACTTGACCTTTCTAAAAATGGATGACGGAATGAAAATGGGAAATTTGGCATAAAGCCCCGGACGATTGCCATGTTACATACTGGCGACGACGACGACGCAAAGAGCAGATCGTTTTTAGAGTTTTATTTCACACGAGCGTTTTTACACAAACATGATACAAACATTTTACATGTTTACAGACAGCATGTCGTGTAAGGAAAGTTACAGTAAATCAAAGATTTACTTTTAATAAAATTGCATAACCACGTATTAGTTACGAATCAATTTATTCTTTACAAATTGAAATTGCTTTTGTAATGTTCCATGAATTTACTCTTAATTTATCAAAATAAAATTCACAGTGACATTAAACACAGCCACAATCACGACCAAGGGGGTAATTTTCCTAATTATATAACATGTGGAAAAAAAACCCTTAATAGCCAAAAAGATCGTCTGGATTTTTCTAAGCATGGACAACATTCATTTTTATTTTTAGTCAAAATGGCGGGTAAATGGAATTTTGTGAGGAAATTCGATCTTTCGTAAATTTTTGCCGCTAAAGGATACACGGCAAATTCAATCATTAATTAAGGACGGTAACGTTAAAGATATTTAGGGTGGGAATGAAGAAGTGGCGGAAACAAAGTTCCGATTGACCAACTGCAGTCGCCTGTAAACTTGTACAGACGGCAATGTGCATTTGATTTGGCGCCCCGTGCGGTGCAAGCTGGCAAAATCGATTTCCCTGTATTACAATGATTTAAACAAAAATTGGCTCAAGTTACAATACGTTTATTGCAACACAATAAATTTTACACAAAAACCAACGGATACAGTTTATACAAACTATAATTTTTTGCCAACTTTGTATAAACTTGCAGCTAAATTTGTACAAAATGTCTGTTCAATGTGTTTAAATGTCTGCTAAATGCGTTTAAATGTCTGTTAAATGCGTTTAAATGTTAACCAAACGTTACCTAAATGTTTACAAAATGTTTACCAAATGTGTACCAAATGTTAACTAAATGTGTACAAAATCTTTACCAAATGTGTGTTGGCTACATAGGTAAATAATTTTTAACGTAAATAAAAATTTACAAAAAGTGCGTGTAATTCTAGATGCTTAATAAATTGAAACTTAATATACCAACTTAACATTTTGGACTTTCAAACTCCTACCTCATTTTCTCTAACCAATGTGTAGTGGAGTACGCATACAAGATATAGAAATAATAGTAAGAGCACATAAGACCATAAGGGGGTATACGTGATGGTAAGCCTTGGCTTTCGCAATAAGGAGGGATGGAACGTTAGTATCCATATACGGATATAAAATATTCTGTAAAGATATTTTAGAAGGTTGTCGGGGGTGCTATGACGAGGCCGTCTGTGAAATCCCATACCTCGGCCTGCGCACTGACACGGAGCTTTGTTTTATCCAAAAAGTAAATTCTTTTAAAAATCGTTCGAAAATTTTCAACTTTTACGCTGCACCTTAAATCACACACCAACATTTTCATTGAACGTATAACGTTCAAATCCGTTTAGATTTTATGCACTAAAATATATATCAAATACGCTTCAGAGGCATATGAATTCTCATTAAAATCTCGTCATCGCCCTAATCTTTCATTTGACCAAATGTTACGAAGGTCTTTTCCCTGGCTAAAATTCGGTTTTGCAAGCCAACCCGTTTTGTCTATTCACAACTTAAATTGATATCGGCAAATTCACGTAGTCTCTAAACATCCTAAGCATTTTTCATAGTACGCGTGGCGTGACTTCTAGGGGATTAGGCAGGTTAATAAGCCCTTGTAGGTATTATCACGACTAACAAATAAATTATTCACGAACGCGTTGCTTTTGAGATCCTCAATCTGCAAATGCATATAGTATGGTGCGAAACAGCTATCTTATCAACTATCGAACAGCTGAGAGGAAATATCATACAAATAGCATACTGATTCGGGTTTAGTTTTCATGGACTAAAACCAATTCTTTCCACACAATCAAATTGTAGCTCGCATTTAATGCAAACAGGGCATCACATACATATTAGCGTTTAGAAAAAAGACATCACACGTACGGAACGTAGTTATAGCCGCGTTCGACCACATGTATTGGAAGGTATTACGGTATGGTAATCAACGGGAAGACGTTTCTAACAAGGGCACGAAAATATAAGAACAGTACGTTAAAAGTCTCAAATTTTTTAAAACAAAAATGTTGCTGAATTTTTAAGAAGATTTTATTTTTGTCTCTTCTCGAATTTTAAAGGTGTTTGCATATTTAGCTAGTTACAAAATTTCTGGGATGCCCAGAGTTCTTAAAATAACAAATTACAGGCGAAAACAATATTTGTGATTTACTATATTTGTTGTTCTTCGGTACAATGAATTCATTAACACAAGACATAATATATCTTACACGTAAAGATCAAAAGTCATCAAAAGTATGTATAAAGAAGATCTAACAACATTAAGTAATCTTCGGGACTTACTAATAGAGGTATGATAAAGAGAAGTCAGAAAATCCGACTAGTACCGTAGTAGGTAGTATTTACTCAGTCTAAGTTGGTGCAGTAGTAGTAGATACTTGACAGTAAAAATAGGTACTCTTCCGCATCAAATACTATATGAGGCATTAGGTAACTGTCCGTGAAATAACAGATATACTTATATTACACAAAGTTTCTCAAGTCGTTACGGAACTTCTCCTAGAAATTAAAGAAGATTTACCTAAACCTTATTCTTCTTTACAGCTTCAAAGATCCGGCCTAGCTGTCATTCTTACTTCCACTACACGAGTTCTTTTAGTGTGGATATACAAATCCCCAAACACCCGTTGGCATCACAAATTATGATTTTATAATTCTCTGTCTATTATTTTCAACGAAATATTACGTTTCAAGGAAGACAACAACATACGGACGAGAGGGGATACTCTAGAATAATGGGTTGACATAATTTTCACATTTAAAAGGCTGGCTAATAGTTTTACAAAAGTATGTATGAAATACTTTAGTTGCGTAATCTAACCACGACCGCAACGAGCATACAATCGAAATAAGCCCCCATATTGTTAGATAAATTTGAAAAGAAAAAACATTTTATTTGACAATGGAAGTAATAAGCACAGGTTATCTGTAAGGATTAGGAGCGTGACTCCCAAGAATATGAACGGTAAAACAGGAGGGCATATAGCACCGTATATTATTAACTCACCAGGTGAATGATATAGTTGTCAATGGCTATAACAGACAGATCAAGTATGCAATGTACACAGTACGCGAGACAAGATTGTGAGACTTGATGTACTAAGATCCCACTGCTTTTATACTTACAGGACAATGTATATTATATTTTCCACTCTTCTCAAACTGATCCTTCCTCTTTAGTACCTCTCTTGTCATCTACAAGGGGATTTGGATCTATCAACCATTTCTCTTGCCTTTCCACGTTACAACTGGGGAAAGAGCAGTCCAAATATTTTCGAAAGCTGAAATAACACGTTAATAAAGCAGTAATTATTATTATAAGGTTAACTAATAAATAATCCAGTGATAGGGCTCTGCTACTAATCGAACCATCAAAGTAAGAGCTACGGAATATTCGGTACCACGGAATGGCCACTCCATAGAACACCTTTTTAAATAGCAAAATTATTACGTCAACAAGCATAAGAAACACGGTGTGTCACGTGCTGACCACTTAGTCCCCATAAAGTTGCAAACAACGGGAAAAAGGACTTTTGGATTACTGATTTAGCAGTCAGGCTTAACCAGTATTGCATATATACATTGGATAATAAAAAAACAAAGAAGAGTACATACCCCATCTATGACGTGTCAGAGAGTTCTTCTCTTTTTACTCTGGTAGCGGCTAGTCGATTTTTATCACAGATATTACCCACTACATAGTGCTGTTGGGAAGCTTACATCAAAAAAATTGAGATATAGACATACTAGTGTACAGAGTGGAAACTCCTGATAGGGTACACACATAAGCTCGGTTGTTTATGGTAAAGAACCAGGCAAAACTTCCTCCAGCTGTTCTGGAACTGTTAAGAGGTATATATATACGACACATTAGTAAACTAACCACCCATTTAGGATATAAAACAATTTGTATGTACACACATAGTCAGTTTACTAAATAAATTTTACTTAATTATTATCCTTTTATTTGATTATTAGGTTTGGGAATTTTTCGGTTTTATCACCGAATTTTGCAAAAAACGTATTTTTTATGCCGTTACTTTTGCATTTTTTATATACCTAGTTCGTAACTTTCGTTAAACGTTTATTACGTGCTTTTAGTTGAAATTTTGTTCCTAAAATATCTTGTTTTCAATCAAATATTTTAATGTATTCCTAATTCGCAGTTGTAAATTCTGAAAACATCAACTTCTGCTGACAATCATTAAAGTCCCTAAGAGCACTCGAATAATCAAATTAAACAGTTGATTCAATTTAAACACGTTGCTACCGCGTGCGGCGTTGTGTTGTCTGAAAATGCTGAGAAAAATAATCTAGATATCAACTATAACTGTAAGATCTGGAAATCTGTTGAAAGTTAAAAATACAGTTGTGTTTTAAGTCTTAGTGTTAAAATTGCACCATACTGGCACTAAGTTACAACAACAAATTATTTAAGAAATACCATAACTTCCCCAGATGTCCTAATATTTTGAACTAAATCGTTGAGCACGACATAAATCGTTGAAAATTAGGCGCGAATTTAATTTTAAACATGGCCTAATTTTAACATCTAATTTTATTTTGCAACTTCTAGCAATTGCGAAAATTTTATTTGTTCATTGCGCAAATTTCGTAAACCATTTTGTCAATTCTCATAAGTACACTGGAACCTCGCTATAAGAAAACGCTATAAATCACCAAAATCTGCCTCTTATATAGAAATTCTCTTATAGAGAGGGCTCGTATGCATATAACCATTTATGACATGCGAGCCCAAAGGATCTCTTATAGAGAGAATTCTCTTATATGGAGGCCTCTTATAGCGAGGTTCCACTGTACTGTTTTCAGCATTCCCCGTTGTGATCGTTTTGGATAAGATATTTTATACGCAGGAGCTGTCCTTGTTCCACTGGCAGTATGTCGAGTTTGTGACGGGATTTAAAAGTAATTGTCATAGTCCACATGCATTGTTTCTAGCGGAAAAAATTTACACAATTGGCTTTAAAATGTCTCAATTTTGTTAAACCATGGTACACAAATTAGTACCAATCATTTTAAAATCAGTAAAAGGCAGTTTTGATTATTTCGCAAAATATTTGAATTTATGATCTTTTTGTAGAAACTCACATGGAAATCAAAAATCCTAAAAATTTTCGAGAGCAAATTGAATGCGATCCTTCCGGATTGAAAATGATGATGCTCTTTTACATGGCATGTTCCGGTCTCATATGTGCTGCACCATGTGCTTTAATGAATCCGAAAATACCTTTGTATTTAACGTCTTTGGCTGACCTGCGATGAACATTGTACATTGTTGCTCAATGTATACAAATCTACGTTATCATGCACTATTTGTCGGGATTTTGCGCATGCCTCTTTATAATTGGCTTGCCGTGGATTGACTACCTGTATGCTTTGAAGTTCATCATTACCCAAATGAAGTAAGCGATATTCCCAATGTTATAAAATTTAGCATTTCTTGCTATTTATTAAAATTGTTTAAAATATTCTATCAATTTACTACTCACTCAATTAGCACTGTAATGTATTTAACCCTGCAATAATGTTTTCAAATTCATAGGTTGGGAAATGAATGCTACGAAACCAGGAATTCATCGAGGACACCAGAGGTATTTATGAAAATCAATCGACAAGTTCAGGTCCTCCATTCCTTTAACATGCAGATTTACAGTCTGGTGATAATTCCCTCCCATAAATGGATATTTCTATTTGTAGTCATCTACTGCGCATACGGCTGCATTAGATTCGCAGGTGGAATCATTGTTGTGCTGTTTTTCATATTGGGTGGCGCTTTGTTATTGTGGCTGGCCGTCGTTTTTTCTGCGAGTGCAGAAATTTACGATAGTTATCGAAGCATGTTATACAGTTGGAATGCGAGGGAGCAGGCGCCAGTTGTTAAAAAGTTTTTGAAAAGTCTCAGGCCTATCCGCATTCAGGTTGGCTCATTTTACTTTGCGGATAAAAGCATGGTGCTGTCCATGTTCCAATCTCTTTTGCAGTCCCTCGCGGATTTGCTTGTCCTGACACGATTTTACTTTCTGACTGATAGGAATACAAATGGGCAATAACTAAACGAACCTTCAAGTTGCGAGGAAATAAACATTTTCGTGTAAATATGGTAACGATGAATATTGTTTTTCTTGTTATGTAATACATAGAAACGGTGGACTAAAATAAATTTGTAATAATTGCATTATTAAAAACTGCATTTATTAAAATTCATTTATCTCTTCCCCACTGTTTTTGTTGAAACTCAACAACTAAAATTATTCAGATGATACAATTCTTGTCTGAATTGAATTGCCAATTTTAATGGAAATTTAGAATCGCCTGGGCCGCACATGGAAATTCCTAGTCTAATAATTCCGTTAGCACCTCCAATTACAGTGACAACTCCTGAAAGACAAATATATCAAGGTAGATGAATCAATTGAATACCTTCTCTCAACTTTGTGACAAAATTTGATTATTCATTAATTCATTATGGAGTATATCTATTACAAATATAGCTAATTTAGAAAACGTTTGTAGTTTAAAAATATTAATTTTTTTTGTAACCTACCGTAATTCCCCCCAGGAACAAAAACATACAAATCCTCCAAAAGAATTCCCTGACAAATAATCTTCTGCCTCGGGCTTATTAGGTTGCTCATTGAAACTGAAACATTTCGATTCAAAGTGGATTTCAACCACGTCCGCATGGAAATCGGCAGCATTCCTGCTAAATTTGTGGTTAAATCTGTTGCAATCAATTTGCTAAATGGAATGTCCGTTTGTATTTGATGGATCCGGCGGAGTCGTTCAGTTCTGTTTTTAATATTAGTCGGTAAAATGCACTGAGCTAAATACCTGTGAAAATTAGCATAAATTACGTTAACATTACCAAAGCCAAAAACATGGTATTAATTGTAAGCTGTTATAAATTTCAGATACATTTAATTATTTAATATTTTAGATTAGACAATAAAACTATTACACCGGACTCTCGCTATAAGAGATCTCCATATAAAAGAACTCTCTCTGTAAGAGATCCTTCATGCCCAGATATCATACAACGTTACATACATACTAGCTTTCTCTATAAGAGAATTCCTATGTAAGAGACTGATTGTGGTGATTTATAGCGTTCTCTTATAGCGAGAGTTCAGTGTATACTACATACATATGATTCGCAAGCCCTTCCGGATGATTTGGCCTTTGGAGAGGAAACGCGAAATTCAAAAACTCCGGAACTTCAAATCCCATTTCTTGCAGAGCCGACACTGTTGACCCTAATAACGCAGCATTAATAACGGCAGAGAAACTAACCTGAAACTTTTTCCTTATTGCACTAATTAGCTCCAGAGGGAAGGACAATGAACAAGCGCACACATTTTCCCCATCTTTCCCACTACTACAAATTTCTATAGATCCAACCTTACCAATATCCAAACTATACTTTGCAATTTCGGAAAGAATTTTAAATGGAGCTGTCCACTGTGTAAGTTTATTTCTTTCGAAATTCTTGGAATTCAAGATGGGAAGATCACAATTGATGTCAAATAATTGCTGAAGCATTTTAGTGAAACTAGCTCCGTCGGCAATGATATGATGAAATCGAATAATCAACAAAGATTTGTCGGTTAGTTCTCTATGGTTCAAAAGCAACATTTCCCATGGGCTTTGGTTTTTTGTCCATTTTAAATTTTGAAATTGTCCAGAAAGGAGGGAAACAACACTATCAATGTTTTCCCAATTGTTAAATGTAAGCATTTCGTCGTAATCAAAATCTCGTATATGTTTTCCAATATTAAAATTCACATCCTCCTTCCAAAAAGCAAACCCAAGAAAATGCGTCCAATAGAACTGGAGCTTTTTGTAGTTTCTGGTGTCAGTTTGATCCAAAATTTGCTTTTGAAACAAATCACGAAATTCTTGAATTTCAAAAGGATCTTGCCTTAATTTCTTTAAAACCAAATGTATTAGACAGGAACCGTCGGGATAAATTCTATCATAAGTCGCAAACACGGCGTCCGTGCCGGAAACAATGGTTTGCAAATCTGGGCGAAATACAATTGCAAAGGTTTGGGCGAATAGACGAACTAAGATGAGTAAAAGAATAAATGGAGCAAAAAGAACAATGGCCAATGCAATTACAACTGCAAGGAGCACAAGTTTAAATTGTGTATAGCACATATTGGTAAAACTTAGATACTTGTAAGATGTTATGATGTTAAAAACAAAATATTTCCAAAATGAGTGCTAAATATTTAAACAGATGTGCATACAAGGATGCAATAACTGGAACTGCAAGTTATTATTGCATGGATATCTATAAACAATATAGTGCACTCTTGATTGCTTCCGTCTTGTGGATTACATTGTTCGTTTAAAAGTTGTAAATTGTGTCAAATCAAGTACGTGGGTGTGCAACAATTATTACCCGTAAGTAGTTTCCCACGCGCCAAGCACTCTTTATTGTTGTAATGTCAAAGCAGTCCTAAAGTCAATTATAATGCAATTACTATTGTTGAAAGCAGTAGGGAATCTAATTCATTTTATGGGAAGTTTCACACCGCTGTTTTTATGAATGCCCTACAGTAATTTTTCCTATTGAAATGAAAACAAAACGTTCAAATTTCCAGCGATAATGATCACTTTTTTCATGGGAATCCATAATAGTTTACATTTATTAGCCCTTGAAATGTTTTCGTTCCAATCAGTTTCCAAACCTATTTTATTCAAAATGTAATCAACGACCAACAAAATTTCTAAATTAGTAATTTTTATAAATATTGTAATCAAATAATTACTGAATATACATATAACCACTTGCATATTTATGCAAAGTGGGTTAACCTCATTATCGAGCTGATTGAGGCAACACAAAATGTTAAGAATATCCTATGCTAAATTTTAATAATACTCTTTCACCAGAGCAAAATGGCTACATATGTACAAAAAACAACTGTAATTTCATTTTATTTCCCCCTTCCGACAACCCCTTGAATCACTTTTATTCCTTCCCGTTTATGCTTCCTGGTTGGGACACCTTAGGATTGGAGAGTTTTGTTTCCTTATTTATTGATGTCGTTGTACTGCTCCGAAGTCGTTGCTGTTGCTAGTAAATATAATAAGTGGTTTGCCTTTTGTACACGAAATATTTAAATTCGTTTTTTAAATTATAATATTTGTTCGTACTTTCCAGTTTGACAGAGAAAATTATTCCACAATTCTGTTTCTCCTACAGAATAAAAGATCAAATGCGAAATCAAATCCTCGCCAGTACAGTTACATATATCACGTTTTAAATAAACTTTATTTTGATACTACGGAATTGTGAATTATTCCAGCGACATGGATATTACCTCTTTTATTAAATCCTACACAACATGCGTCGTTTACATTATTTGCACCAACAAATCATTCTGCTCCAAAATTTCCGACACTGTTCCAATTGTGGTAATTAACCCGCCAGTAGATGAAAAAAAAATTGTTCAACCAAGTCCCAGAATGAAAGTAACATCATTAAATTGCTCCGTCGGATTTTACTACTTTGAAAAGGGGGAGCCAGATGAATTTCAGAAATTTTTTTTCTGGCGAACCAAACTGTACCAAGTCAACTACCGTTCACCTGTTTCTATATGGCGAATTTTTCCGGAAGAGTTTTACATTTTTGTGTCGGCACCAACAGGGAAGGTAGAGAGCATCGCTCGGTATTGCGTTTATTATGCAAGCAAGTCTTTTGCTCCATTGTACTTATTTTTCATAGATTTTAAATACGAGGGGTTGTTAGTACCGTCAAAAAGCTATTTCATTTGTGAGTATTGCCAGCTTTCCAGTAGAATGATTTCACTTCCTGCGGATAAGCTATTTACACCAATATTTGAAGTTGACTGTCGTGAAAATATTGTGAATTGCTTAAGACAAATGAATTTATTTTATTTGAAAGTCACGAGTTGGGGCAAGTTGGCGTTCTGGAATGTAAATCATGTGTCTTTCCGATTTCCAGAAAATCGATTCCTTCCGGCGGTAAAATACACGGTATTTAAAAATAACT
This sequence comes from Lipothrix lubbocki, assembly GCA_034696945.1. Classification (NCBI taxonomy): domain Eukaryota; kingdom Metazoa; phylum Arthropoda; class Collembola; order Symphypleona; family Sminthuridae; genus Lipothrix; species Lipothrix lubbocki. Next base: position 12,868 of record JAQGAK010002031.1, read on the forward strand.
TCAAATCAACTCTGTTGGAAGTACTCAATGTGTCTAAATCCTCACAAAGACTTCATTGCTCAGTTTGTCCACTTGTTTCGGACGTAACTGAAACTCTTAGTAGCGAAAGGATTGTGACCGGAAGAACGGAACAGTTTAAATTCTTTACTCCTGATGGCATCTTTACCAACTCCGAGGATGCTACATTATTTCTCTCCCCATTTCCAACGTCATTATGGATTTATTTCAGTATTTCCTTCTCTGTACTGGCAATCGTTATATCTGCTCCGAATTTTAAAAGAATTCCCAGAAATGCGGTATTGCTGCTTATAACAATTGTTGAACAAAGTCCAGTATTAGATGAAGTCAATCTAAAGCGGAAACTCATATTCACACTATGGTTCCTTCTTCATCTGCTTCTGGTCAACAGCTACAAAAGCTTCCTGAAATCTGAATATTCCGTGGAATCCACCGTCAAAACTAAATGGGAATATATGCGGGAATTAAAGGAATTTCAAATATACTTACTTGCGGTTAATAAACCGTGTCTTACATCATTTACAAATATGGTCTATCCACTTCATGATTACGAAAGTCAACTCTACAGGGCGACCACAATTTGCGAAAGAAGCGATGTGTCTTACAGAGCTTGCAAACTATTCCGGTTATTGAGAAACGCTCCTACATATGCAAGACCGGGTTTGGTTCTTGAATTAGAACAAATCTACGCCATATGTCCAATTAATTTAAGTCAATTGTTGGCGCAGAAATCGAAGAAATACGCCATCGTGACAAATAGTTTGGACTTTTCAAAAGCCAAAAACATGATTGAAGAGACTAAAGGAAAACGAACCAAATTAGGGAACAATTGGAATGTTCAAGACGATTTTCTCACTCTTCCAACTATGCTCAGCTATCCAGCAGGATTAAACGAAATTCATAAAAATCTTATTCCAAGGCGCCTGCAGCAACTGATGATTTCCGGGTTATACCACTTCTGGCAACGTTGGGATATCCTTAGGAACTCTGGACAAGTAGTTCTGGATACTCCCGGTTTTGTTAAATATGTGGCCGTGTCATTTGACTTTTATGTAATTGAATTGATATTTGATCTGTACTTAGTATGTTCCGGTGGAGCGTTGATAGCTTTCTCTGTGGAATTAATTTACAGAAGAGGGATTACTAAGGTTGTGAAACTGAGTGAGGTATTTAAATGTGTAAACTAATCTAAATGTTAATTCACTTTGTTTGGAAGTGGTGACGCTACAAGATTGTTGAATCTTTTCATTGTATTGTCTGTAAAATAACAGTTTACACCGGACTCTCGCTATAAGAGATCTCCATATAAGAGACCTCTCTCTGTAATAGAACCTTAGGGTCCACATTTCAACATAGTTATGTGCATACTTGCTCTCTCTATAAGAGAATTCCTATATAAGAAACTGATTTTGGTGATTTATAACGTTCCCTTATAGCGAGAGTTCAGTGTACTTTATAAACCATGATATATTCAGAGTGAGTTACAACATAAGCAATTGTGTTCGTATTAGATGCGTACAATGACGTAACTACAAATCTCAGATTCATCTACATTTGTACGCTTTTTTTGTATTTTTATGTACAATATTACCCAAAGGGTGACAGTTACCATTTCAATTCAATAATTTAAATTTCATTTGCTAAATAATTTAACACTCGAACTCGACAACCAAATTTGAATATGCAGCGGGAATGCACATGCTCAAAGAAAACGACCACGATTATTGCCGTAATAAACCCGACAACTAAAACCTTGAAGGCAAGAGCTAAATGGCCTAACTCCAAGGAGACTGTTACAGAGTCGTCCGTATGTAAGCAACGCCATAGGATTCCGTCTAGATATTTCTGTTTATATCTTTTGTTTAAGCCGCGCTCAACTATAACAAGTGTTCTGTAAGTAAATAAAAGGTCCGACATGCTTTGAACATTGTTCATATACGCATAAACATAATTATTAATAGATATATGAGTTTTTTTTCAAAAACAACTTCTCCTATGATTCTCACCGTTGCGTAAATACCTCAAGTAGGGAGGAGTCTTTCCTCACAAACATAGCTCTGGTAGTAATTCTGTCTCGTTTCAAAGTTCTAATCCGGCAGATGTCCTCACTCACTCCACCGTCAATTTCTTCATCTTGAAAGAACAAATCGTTATTGAAGAGAAACGCAAACCGAGAATTTGGACTGGTGATTTTTTTAATGGTGTCCCCGTAATTGTTGTAAAAATTCCTTGAATTTTCCCAAATTGTGAAATTTGAATTTCGGTCCTATAAAACAAAAACTTGTTTGCCCATATAGTTTAATAATAAAAATAATTATAAAAATTATAATTATTATAATTTTAACAGATATTAAAAAAGATTTTGCGCCGTTTCTTTAACCGTACCTCAACAAATTGAAAAACATTCACATCGTGAGTCGGATTGGAAAACACTTGGAAGCCAAAACGTTGAAAATCTTCATAGGACCTAATAATTGAGGCGGGCGAGGCCACCAATGCAACGAATGCTCCAGTGTAGTAGCAAAATATAACAAAACTTGCTGTCAATGCCGTCACACCTATGACAATTGTATGCTGCTTATGCGAGGACAACAAACCTTGTAAGCAAACGCAACTTATAACGGAAATTCCGATCTCATGTATAGTTTCAAAACTGAAGGACTTCCCCGAAGATGCAAACATTGTTGCAAGCAAGGACAAAATGGAGATTAATGCCCAAGCGGCCAAAATTGTGAGCCAAACAGCTGTGTTGAATGGTAGAAGCAGAATATTCCTTGAGGTTACTGGTGGCTCCCGATAAAATGCCATTGCTCTGAAGAATTTAAAAAAAAATCATTTATAGGTGAACTGCTGTTATCCAGAGAATTAAATATAATTTTAGTAGAGTTCTATTTACTGCCAATAATGTAGAGGATGCAAAAACCGCAATTTAGCACGACGGTAAGGGAATAAAGTGCTGGCTGACACACCCAAATCTGCTTCATCATCAAGAATTTGCTTTCCAATGCCAGTTAATTCCATTCCTCGTGGTGTTTCCGTTTCATCTATCCATCCCTTGCCGAGGACAATTGTGTAACTGGAATATACAAAGAATTAAAATACACCAGACTCTCGGTATAAGAGATCTCCATATAAGAGAACTCTCTCTGTAAGAGATCGTCTTTGCCGGCATGTCATACATGGTAATCGGCATATGAGCTCTCTCTATAAGAGAATTCCCATATAAGAGACTGTTTTTGGTGATTTATAGAGTTCTGTTATAGCAAGAGTTCAGTGTTTATATAACAGAAATACTCTGAACTCTCGCTATAAGAGAACGCTATAAATCACCAAAGTTAGCCTTTTATAGAGGAATTCTCTTATATGTATAGGTAGCTGGTATGTATGTATATAACCATGCATGACACGTGGGCCCAAAGGATCTCTTACAGAGAGAGTTCTCTTATATGGAGGTCTCTTATAGCGAGAATCCGGTGTATAACAGATTAATTATAAAGCACTTTTGAACTGACAATAATATTAAAATGCTGCAAAAGCAATACGTATAAAACAAGTGGAAAATATTTATTTGCCTAAAATTAAGCATTCGTTGAAGGTCATGAATGACGTCAACACATTGACCGTCAATCAATTTCACGGAACCGTTTTCCACTTGAAAATTTGTTATCCCCACAAGCACTTTGTCATCCTAAATCCAAAATTACAATAGCATGTCATTTGTGTAATTATTTTGTATACATTACATTATATTTCACAAAAAGGTTGCCATGTACATACGTTGTTTATTGTTATCGACAACAATTTACATAAATATACCTGAACTAAGATTCTCAGACTCTGCTGCCTAAAATCAGAGCGCCGACTAGACACTCGCAGTAACTCATTAACAAAATCCTTTCCCGGGTGAATAATCACTTCTTTGATTATAGCCAATGAAAACACGGAATAAACTTCATAAAGTTTAAATTCTGAATTTAGGTGCTGGGAACTAATTACATACAGATGTGAGTTCAAGCCGATTAACTTCCGGGGGAGCTGATTTTGAAATAAATTTATGCCAGTCGAAGATTTGATTGGTGAAAACTCATTTGGCCAGCACACCAAAGTGTATTTTGGTGTTAATTCAGAATTTATTGACGCATCCATAAGATTAGCTAAGATTAACTTGAATAAATTGGTGGGCGAAGCAGAATTTATCAATTTTATTGATACCGCAGCATTTCTCATGCTGAATTCGAAATCAAATGATGCAGACTCATTTCCCGCGGTAACACTTAAAATGGAAGTAGTCAAAACTTTAAATGAATGAAATGTAGAATATAAGGAATTTTTAGTGAGATTTCGATCACAAAGTTTAAATAAATTTTGTAAATTTATTTGGTCTAGTGCATATGTACCTATGTAATTTGAGAGACATAGGATAAAAAGTAATAAAGTGGGAGAATATGAACAGTTATGAGGATAAACAGACGGCACACTTGAGGTAGTTGACATGACCAACATGTCTGTGACTCTTTGAATGCATTTACGTTTACCGGAATATCTGAAGTATGTTGTCTATTGTAATTCGTAGTAATGTTCCTGATGGACTGACAAATATCTTTAGAATTCATGTACACCATGTTTACCAAACGAAAATAGAGTTTTATTGCCCACGCCTTCATGTTGATTACCAATGGTAAACACAAAATCATTTCCAATTGTAGTGTATGACAATTCTTTGTGAAGAATAGAAGAAATTATTTTAGATTATTTTGCAAATATAAAGTATATACATTTTAATAAATTTCAAAGTAGTTATGCAGAAATACAAATTACTTACTTATTCATGTAATTTACAGTTATACTCACAATGATTTTTATCTTGGCATTAGACAACAAAAAATAAAAAAACACATTGTGCAACTTTTTTATTTATTTAAACTTACATAATAGCCCACCAGGAACACATACGACGTCGTGCAACTCCATAAGTCTCGAATAATTGAAAATAATTCTAATACACCGGACTCTCGCTATAAGAGATCTCCGTATATGAGAACTCTCTCTGTGAGAGATCCTTTGGGCCCACATAGAGAGAATTTAGTGTATTTCTAAACTAACGTGTTAACTTCATTGATTTAATCTGCGTCTAATTATTTACAGTGGAAACTCTTTATAACGTCACTCTCTAAAGCGGGGAAATTGGACCGTTATAAAGAAGTGCTCGTATAAAACGATATTTATGCTCTTATTTCTATTATTTCTGATCTAGGTATAAATGTTTCTATAGGAAAGGAAAATTGTAGTTACAGGTTATAAGAAGTCTGCCCTTATAAAGAGGACCATTATAGCGAGTCTTCACTATATTTAACACATGAATTTACTTCCGCAAATGAAAGGCTCGTCCTTTATATCCAAAGGTAGTGCACTGGACTCTCATATAAGGGGCCACAATAATTCATCAAACTTATACTATCTTAAAGTATCTTATACTATCTTTTATATACAGTAGAAAATCTTTATAACGGCACCCTATGAAGCGGCAAAATTTGACTATTACACCGAGCTCTCGCTGAAAGAGATCTCCTTATAAGAGAACTCTCTCTGTAAGAGATCCTTTTTGCCCGCATGTAATATATGGTTATATGCATACCAACTCTCTCTATAAGAGAATTTCTATAAAAGAGGAAGAATTTGGTAATTTATAGCGTTCTCTTATAGCCAGAGTTCAGTGTATTAAGTGCTCTTATAAGAGTCAGAATTACGTGTACATACATTTAACGGTAGGGCTCAAAACTGCGGCCGTTATAGGGAGTTCACCTGCACTTATAAAGAAGACCGTTATAGCGAGTCTCCACTGTACAAAGTTTTAATGCATACAACCAATGTATCATATAATTGGACTCATGAGCTTTATTAAAGTGAGAGTTCGTTTATATGAAGGTCTTTTATTATAGAGAGAGTTCACTGTAGTAGTACATGTAATTTGTATATATTTATATACGGAACTTGTTTTCATGGGAAAACATTCTGGAACAATCTCTGAAGGCTTTTTGTGGGCTTAAAAAATTCCCAGCACTTAAAATAAGCTTCTTTTTATGTCCTATGTATATGTATGTATTATGTCCAATATTCCCTTATGTAACGTGCCTGACTAAAATATTACTGTTATCATGAATTTATTTACAGCTTAACAATTTTTACTCATTTGACTTGCAAAACTTGTTCGTATTGTTGAAAAAAATTATTTGTTGTTTTTATTCTCTTTCGCCTGCTTAACAGTGAATCAATAAATGCAGAGCAGACAATAATGACGATATCACAGTTATTGAGGCGTACGTGAAAAACACATTTTGAACTCCGAACTTCTCTTGGGTAAATAAATTCTTACATTACTTTCCTCTGATGTAATTTGTTTTAATTGTAATAAATTTCGGGTGATTACACCTTAATTTATTTGTTCCTTCAATTAATAAACTATTTATTCTAATTTATCGTGAATACAATCATATGGAGAATAATTACATTTTTTATGTCCGGAAGTCTTACGTTTAGCTTTATAAACGCACTTAATTCATATTGTATTATTCGTGTTAATTTAATTTAATAATTTAATTAGTAGTTTGCATTTAAAATGTAAAAACATTTAAAATTCCAATAATTGTTGTTATGCAGGAATAAAACTAAAAACAAGTTCATTATCATGACGTTCATCACATTCGGGGATCTCGTCATCCTTGACAACATTCTGGAGCAAATTCTGTCATCGAACAACCCAATTCCAGAGACTTTATTCCAGGAAGGCGTCGCACTTGCACTTGTGGTCAACCCGGAAAGAGGAATAAGAAAAGGAATTCAGCGGTTGCCAGTCTCTAATTTCGTGTGCAGAAGCATTTCCAACCTCACCGGCGTCCTCAATTATATCCTCCTTTGGGAACGAAAAGTCCGACATGCTTGGAGATTCAATCGGGAAGGGACGTTAGCTCCATTGGAAAAGCTAGAATCCCATGTTATGATTCTGTGTCGTGCGGTTCAGAGAACGACCGAGTTTGAAGTTGAAATGGATTAAATGATCTAAAATTTCATTGTAATTTATAACAAAATTCTTTTTTTTTAAAAAAAAATTAATGATTTTATTTATTTAAATTATTATTTTCCCCAATATTTACTTTGTTTATTGTACTGGCCATGACAATTTTTCTGTAAATAAGAATAAATTTAACAACAATTTTACAATTACAAATTTCCATTTTGAAATACAAACTTTGAATACATCTTATTTCAAAAATGTTAATAATTATAAAATTATTTATATTATATAAATAGATTGAGAATCAAAAAAATAATTGCTTTTTGACCATTTTTATTTTCTTGCTCAATTACTGATTTGCATTTTTAATTTAATTAAAAAAACCTTGAAATTTAATGCGGAAAGGCAGTTTTGATTCCTAATAATAAAAATACATTGCTACATAAATGGAAATAGTTGGTAAATTAAAAATTTCCCCAATCTGATATTATTTCCATGAACATTGGATGTCGAATTCCAGATTATTTAAATTTAGCATCGGTAAATGACAAACCCCCATACTAGAGTTGATGTATTTTTCGAATTTATAAACAAAATACAAAATAACAAGTCGCATCTCAATAGAAAAGTGTCCTAAATATACAAACTATTTTGGAGGATGTCAAACCAATAAACCACGACGTCCGCCATCGGTTCCTTTTCTTTTTTCATATAAATAGGTATGTAAACCCCAAAAATGGCACGAGTTCTGACAGGAAAAATAATCCTGAAAATAAGGACGCATAATATTTTGCGGTGACCCACAATTTCTGTCGGTCGGCAGTCGAAAAAGATGCTTCCGGGTGTGGATATGGAATTAAGTGGATAAAGTTTTTAAGCTTGTCAGTGCCGATCAGAAATTATAGGGAGTGGTAGGCTGTAATTTTGGGAGCGTTTTTTAGGAAAAAATTCATCATGAATGCCAGTTTGCAAAATCGAGCGATGTACCTTTTCGAAAGGGTGGGGGAGCCTTTGTATTTGGGGCCAAGGGGGGCTAACAACACTTTGTATGAAATTCCTAATTTGGTAATGAGAAAATTTATAATTTCTAAAATAATAAAGAAACTGCTGGGAATTTTCGAAATGAAAAACTGTATTTTAATAAATTAAAAATGATTTTAATTTGTATTATTATTTATTTAGTATTATTTATTTATTATTATTTATTTATTATTATTTATTTATTATTATTTATTTATTTTTATTCATTGTTATTTATTTAAACAAATAATGTAAATAATTATTTCAGAAAATTTAATTAAAAAAAATTTAATCGTAGACCGCAACTCAGCGCCATGCTTCCACAACCGTTCGTCAGCAACTCACTGGAGCTTCCCCGGGAATGACGATCGTTCCCAACATGGTCAACATTACGCCGACAACGATGCCGGATTTGTCGCGAGTGGCGCAACTTTGTCCGAAAAGCGGAATATTTTCGTACTTCATTCCAAACCATCGGGATGCGGCGAACCAAGTTCGGGACCTTTTGCTAGGTGAAGATTTAAAAGAACATATGTATTCAACTAATTTATATTGGGATTGAAATTTGAATAAGAATACTTTTTTAAATTTTCAAACCGTACAGCTGAGCAAAATGTGGACAACTTCATCTCCCTCGCCTGCGCTTGCAGGGACAGCATAAATGTCAATACGGATTTGTGGGTCTATTGCTTTGCAAGTGCTTGCCTCGTCCGACGTGACATGCGTGGATTTAGAATGCCCGCGCTGTTTGAAATTCTCCCGAGTTCCTTCTTCGACCCACATGTGCTGCGCCTGGCCCAAACGCAGGCGTCGATACCAAGTCAGGACAGAGTGAGTATACTCAATGTTATTATTTAAATTTTATGAATCCCAAGTAATTTTCTTTGGTTTAGAAATTTATAGTCAATAATGCTATTGTTGTTTTACATCTATTGATTTATTATTATTTTAGACGATCATCGAAGTTCCAAGGACATTTACGGCAGATACGAATAACCCGGAACAAGCTCTGGCATATTATCGCGAGGATTTGGGAATCAACAGTCACCATTGGCACTGGCATTTAATTTACACGGATAGGGCCCCAAGAACCGGGGCTGGATCCAGGAATAGGAAGGGCGAGCTGTTCTACTACATGCATCATAGCATGACGTCAAGGTTAACATTGTCTATTCTGCTTTGATTTATTTTAAACATTAATTTTTTAAAATTTATGTTGCAGTTATTTTGCATTTGTTTTATATTAATTTGTCATTAATTTCGTTATTTTGTATTATTTTACAAATTAATTTGGCCATTTTGTATTAATTTAAATTAATTTCTTTTTGTATTTATTTTGAATTAATTTCGTCATTTTGTATTTATTTTGTATTAATATTAAATTAATTTCGTTATTTTGTATAAATTTTCAATTAGTTTCCTAATTTTGTTTTTGTATTTATTTTGTATTAATTTCTAAATTAATTTCCTTATTTTGTATTTGTATTGATTCTGTATTAATTATAAATTAATTTCGTTATTTTGTATTTTAATTTAAAATATTTGTGCATTTTCATTTTTTTTTGAATTTTATTTATTTTCTAGATACGACGCCGAGCGAATCTGCAATGGTTACAAAGTAACTGTACCACTTGCTTTGGGTGAGAGAGTTGCCGAAGGTTATTTTCCAAAGTTGACGGATACGAATTCCGGTCGAATTTGGGGGAGTCGCCAGGAAAATACCATGCTACAGGTAATGTGGGAATTTAAGCTTCCTTCCATTGGCTCTTTTGCATAAGGACTATTGATATGTATGAAGCATTTCAAAGAGTAAATCATTTGAATATTTTAGATCCTCAATCCTCGTTTTAATTAGATAAACAAAGCTATTATTAAAAATAATTATTTTTTCGAATTTATTGTTTTCCTAAAAAAATCTTTCTATCAATCTAAATAGTCCGTAAATCGTCCGGGAGACAATTTGGTAGTCACATTAGACCAAATGCGTCAGTGGATCGATCGTGTTTCTGAAGCTATTGACACGGGTGTGATTATGACTGTAAGATTTCAAATTATTACTGAAATTATTCTACAGTTTGAAATAAAATAAAAATAATTACATATAATTGTTAAAATTAATGTTATTTTTTTAAACTTGTTATTTAGAATGACAACCAACGCGTTCCATTAACCGTCGAAACCGGGATTGACATTCTCGGGGACATTATTGAGAACGGCGGAGTTGTGGCTCCTAACATGAGATTCTACGGCAATCTCCATAATATGGGTCATATCCTCCTCGGGTTTTGTCACGATCCAGTCAACCGCCATCAAGTATTTAATACAATAATCCAGCAGGATTTAATAACTTTGTTATTAGCAAAAAAGTTAGATCCGTTCTTTTTATTATTTTAATTTGTGAACTTCTTCTGTAGGAGCGCGTTGGTGTCATGGGAGACCCAGCGACAGCAATGCGAGATCCAGGATTCTACCGCTGGCATAAATACGTCGATAATATTTTCGACAAATACAAGCAAAGCTTGCAGCCGTACACACAACAGGAAGTAAGTCAGCCGTTTCATATTTTGTAGGAAAATCAAACTTCCTTTAAGCAGAATTAACTAATTCAGGATGACCTCAATATGTTTCTTTAGCAGATGTTGGTTGTTAATTAAATTGTAGTGCAAAAAAATTTATGCATTTTGTTTTTATTTATTCTTTTTAATTAATTTGTTGTTTATTTATTATTTTTAATTAATTTGTTGTTTATTTATTATTTTTAATTAATTTGTTGTTTATTTATTCTTTTTAATTAATTTGTTGTTTATTTATTATTTTTAATTAATTTGTTGTTTATTTATTATTTTTAATTAATTTGTTGTTTATTTATTCTTTTTAATTAATTTGTTGTTTATTTATTATTTTTAATTAATTTGTTGTTTATTTATTATTTTTAAT